>OZ010603.1:60719784-60767284 GCA_963932145.1 Acanthosepion lycidas | reverse complement strand
TCTTTATTTATATATATATATATATATATATATATATATGAAGGTTGCTGCCCAATATATATATATATATATATATATATATATATATATATATATATATATATATATATATATATATATATATATATATATATATATATATTTGTGTGTGTGTATATGTGTGTGTGTCCGTATTAAGAAAGGTGAAATATTGTAAGTATCAGGTCTATGGTACACGCAGAAATCAGTTCAATTTTTATACATTTTCACCTTCGTGAATTACTTTCTTATAATTAAAATACCATTTTTAAGTCGAAATAATTAATAGTTACGAACTGTTCTCCCCAAAGACCCAGTGATTTCCAGGCTTCGGTCAAAGCGATTGTTACATTCCAGCGCTGACTACCCCCTGAAAACCCCTACTTGGAGGCAACCTTGATTGGGAAACATAACACTTGCATTTTTTCTACTTACTTTTATATGTTACAACTTAGTACAACTGACTATTAAAGGATGAAAAATTTTCGCGGATTTTTGTTGGGGGGGGGGGGCCTTTCGTAAAAATCCGTGAATTTGTTTTGTTCATACTAAGTCTCGAAAAACACGATATAAACTGCACTATTTTTTTTTATCCATAATGTTGAATGTGTTAAAATTATTCAACTTTTTAACTAGAAAAATCGCGTAAAACATTGTTGATTTATTTAAGATGGAATGATCTATTATGACGTGTCTCTAATTTGCATTTAGATACATTGTATTTATTTTTAATTTTTCTAGTTGTTCACTGATATTGCATATGATCCATTATTGATTACAATTATATATGAATACTACTACTATAGAATATTTGATGGAATGGTTTTGAGAAACACACAAAAAAAAAAAACGATTCTGTCAAACTTTCTCTGTAGATTTATACGCTTCATCTTGGAAAGCAACATGATGAAGTTTGGGCAAAAGTTTTATCACTAAACCAAAAGATATGCAATGGGCAGCCCACGCCCGTTAACTTTGCGAATATCTTTATAATAATAATAATAATAATAATAATAATAATAATAATACGAGTACAACCCTTCTCACGAGTACAGCCCACACCTTATTGACAAGGCAGTTCCTGCAGACTGTAATGTGTTTCTGAAGATCTTCAAAAAGCTATAAAAATACAAAGATCATGAAGAGGAAATCTCAAAAATGCGGCATATAAGGACATCAATAATTCCACTTGTAGTTTGAACCTCAGATTGATTGGAAAAGATTCCGATGGACTCATTGAAGGGATTCCTGGTAACCCATATCTTAAAGAAATAAAAGAAAATTGTTCTTACGAGTACATCCCACACATTACGAAGGACTTTTTTTTTTTTAATTAGTCAGTTGAAAATGTCATGATGCCATTTCTAACCTTAGGTCTCTGGGCGGGACCCGGAAAGAAATGTGTACACACCAGAAATCAAAGGAAATAATAATAATAATAATAATAATAATAATAATAATAATAATAATAAATGCCTAGTTACTTGGGAACGCTCTCAGTCGGAAAGAATCCGAGAATAATGGGTTGACTATCCTGAAAGTATTCTGACTGAATTATAAATATTATAGTTGAGATCAGAATGATTTTGAACCAAAAATCAACATTCTCTACCAAGAGTTCCAAGAAGTAGACCTCAAGATATACTTTTCCAAATCAAAAAATGATTTGGAATTGGAATGAAAGCGATGATGGCACCTACCCTGAATCTATCATAAAAATTGAGGAAATTAGAAGTGAATTAATTTTAAACACTTCTAATAAGTTGATGTAAAGATCAGTTAAAACAAATTTACAGGAGATAAAGAAATTGAATATAGAAAAGTCTGTGCTAGCGATAGTTTCGCCTAATACTGCAAGTTGCTACAAAACCTGAAAATCATGAAAACCACTTGCTTAAATCGCCTCGTCAGATCTAGAATCTCATGTGGATGCCATGGGTGGCATCCAACACGTTAAAAAATATCTAGATTATCAACTATATACAATCGTTTTCTCATATCAATGATGGCTTCAAGCGAATGGATCCTTTAGGTTTTATAAAAGATTTTCCTGTATCAGATCTCATAGTCTGGCGCTACAGAATCACAAATGCTTTATCAAAAAATAAAAAAGACATCACTTCCAGCAGCAGCAACAACTAAAATCCGTAAAACATTGTTGTAACCTAGAAAGGGTCGCTGAATGAGGAATAAACAAAACGGAGGTTGGAAATGAAATAGTAATCTTTATAGCAACAAAAAAATACAATACTCGCCAGCAGCAGGTAAACGACTGCTAGTGGAGGACTACTTAGACAGCATATTACGATATTTACCTGTCTCCCCACGAGGTAGGATGTGGCCCAAGGCCAAATTTAATGTGGAGAAATCCGAGCCCGTGAGCTCGAGCAAAAATTGCCCGTAGACCCCGCATACGCGGGATCAGGTATCTGTCTACCTCATCGGACGAGACTCTGCACTTCGGTATAACCTCATCGGGGTTTCCCTCTGCCGTCGGGCAAAGAGTTTAATAGAGCAAGAGCTGCCGACGCTGACGGCTCACGCTTAGGCAGCATATTGCCCTCACTTACAATAGTGTCCAACGTATTTATCAGGACTGGAATATACCCATTAATGTTCATAGGTACAGTATATAACAAACATGTAACTAGAAGAGAAAATAATGACATAATCAATTAACTTTCTACATGACCTTAAACAAAAGATTAAGAAGATATTAGGTTGGTGCAAAAATAATGACGTAATAATGCCGTTTTTTGACGTATTTTTTAACGTCAAAAAACGGCATTATTACGTCATTGTTTTTGCACCAACCTAATAACAAATAACAGTAGTAGAAAGATCGCTAACAGTTAGTCGACCTGAAGAGTCTAATCTCCTAAAAAACCCTTTTAGTAGAAAGATATTATTAATTTCAACCGACATTTATGCTGTTCGGTCAATGAATGTCGAATGTTTCCTTATAAGGAAACGGCTAATCTCTCCATTATTATTATCTTTAATCCATAGCCTTCACCTGAAGATACCCACAAAGTAGTTGGTGTTTGACTCCAGACTTTTATTTCTCCCAGACTGGCAGTCACCCAAGACAAGAGATCGCAGCCTCCTCTGCTGGAAATGTTAACACTTTAAGACCCGGGACATATCCAAATACTTTTTGCTTACAGCCATATTACATTGAAACGCCGGTTCCCGTACGATCACCGAAGTTAAGCAACGTCGAGCTTGGTCTGTACCAGAATGGGTAACGACTTGGGAATATCAGATGCTGGTTTAATCGATAAAGATAATGAACTGTTAATCGGAGTGCAGAGTTCGAGTTCCGGTCTTGCTCGTTATATTCACTGACGCGCAAATACCCTCGGGGAAGTCCAACTCACAGCTAGTAAGACTTGTATTACTAAACCACTCTAATGTTAAAAAAAAAATATTCTTACAACCTGAAAATATTGTCTGCTTTTGAATAACCTGGAAAGCCGTAGAAAACGAAATATCTTTTATGTCACATCGGGTGTTTTTGTAAGCCCCCCCCCCACACACACACACACACCTGAGTGTATGCAGTATTGTCGTATATGATGACGAAGAAGTTCTTTTAGTGGATGTGCAAATTTTAATGAGTGAGGTCGTGAATCTGATTAGTAAGGATAGTAAGTGATGACCAACCTCAGCCTATCCCCTCCAATTCTCGGCCTTGTGCCACAATTGTAATTTATATGCAATAAATCTAGAAAATCAATCAAACAACTAAATACTTTTAATGCTCAGTGATGACGATCCTGTGTTTTCTGGACGTCACGCACAGGTTTTCTTGCACGCGAGATTCGTCGCGAGATTCATCACGAGATTAAATGTCGTCAGTTGTTGAATACGTTTAAAACCGCTCTTCAAAGGTGATCCAACGGCAACAGTTATTGAACTGTCAATAAGTCATTTAATATGATGGTCGACCCCACAGATAATAATTCTCTTTTGGTGTGGATGGCAAGAGTAATTAGATCTGTGTCTCCTAAAAGAAAAGTGCTGGGGGAGATTAAGCTATTTTTCTTCCTCGTCCATCATGGCGTGTGCACCGCTTTAAACTCGACATTGCGTCACGTTCTGCTTGCGTTGGGGTGCGGATAAATATCCACCCAACGTTGAACACGAAAATAGGACTATTTATCGCGATACAATGCCCAATAAGATGATCATCATCTCGGTAGGATGTGCAGGTGGTGTAATGAATAGCGGAAATGGAATGAGAAATCAGGGAGCCGATTTCGAATTCCCATCGAGTTCGTTACATTAATTTTTTTTTTTTTTTTTGAAAATATCATATAGGACAGGTATGAATTCCTCTTCTCCCCCAGCTATGGGTTAAATAGTACAACTGAAAAAGTCAGTGTTATCCTCAAAAATTGTTAATTCAAAATAAAATAATTCTTACAATTCATATGTTTCGGCTTTTAAAAACACCCTGCAAAGGGTTGATAAGCCGTAAAAAAGAAAGAAATCAATCAATCAGTCAAAATATCATTTCAGTTATTTGGGTTTGAAGCATGAATTAAGTCCACTCTCGGGTGTGGGCGTTCCCTCAAACAATACCTTTCTCACAGGAGAGGGGTAGTGTTAATCCCTAACGTCCGAGGTGTCCCTAAAAACCCTATACGAGTGGAACTCCAACTTTAAATTTGACATTGTGCAACATTCTGTTCGGGCACGAATAGATGCCATCGGGTGATACCGTGGATATCACTAGATTAAGTTTCTCACACAAAAATCCTCTTTGTAATCATGCAAAAGACGAGGACACTACTTCTTTTCCCCCCTGGGTCGTATACTGAGCAAGAAGTGTGCCTCTTACCTTGCAGGCGTCCTTTGATGTCTCCTCCCGTGTCTTACTTTCATTGGTGGGGCACACCCTTCCTTACGCCCCGTTGTAAGCAACCGGAGACGAATTTTTTGAAAGAAAAAAATAGAACAACAGACAGTAACTGCGGGTGGCGGCCATGAAGCCTGTCTGTCGCCTAGATCGTCGAGACAAGTAGAAACGCCTCCTTTGTCTTTTTTCAAACGCCCGATTGATGATTGCTTAATTTGTGGTGACGTGGCACAAAGTTATTGGTTGGCAGCCGGTTGTGTTTAAGACTTGTAGCTAGAATATGTATTTCCCAGCCTTTGTTAGATCACAATATTCACGTACGCTTCAGGATTTTGTCTTTTGAGAGATTGGCACAACACACTCTTCTTATCGTTGTTACATTGGCAAATAAATGCGACATTCAGTGTAAATGGAATACTTAATTAATTCGGTGATTGGAATTATTAATTATGACAAACATTTAAATAGTTTACAATTAAGCATTTTTTCGCGTCAGTATTGCGCCAATATTTGGTCAAATTAGTCTGTTGCGGGTCGGTGTTGAGAGATAAACACGTGTGTCTCTTGAAATACCAACAACCAACATGGCAGACTCGGAGTATGAGTTCACCTAAAAATATGTGAAGAAAAACAACAAGGACCACAATGACAAAATGTGCCTTATTGACATGGCAATCCCTGTAGACTATAATGTATCTTTGAAGATCTATCAAAATACAAGGACCTTGGAATCAAACTCTCAATATGTGACACCTGAGGGCATCAAGAATTCTAGTTGTAGAGCCTTCGGATTTATTGGAAACGGTTCCGATAGACTCATTGAAGGGATTCCTGGTAGCCAATGCCTTAAAGAAATAAAAGAAAATTGTTCTTACGAGTACAGACCACACCTTACGAAGGGCTTTATCTATGTGTGTTTTTTTTAATTACTCAGTGGATTTTTGATGCCATTTCTGGCCTTAGGTCTCTGAGCGGGACCCGGAAAGAAATGAGTACATACCAGAAATCAAAGGAATAATAATAATAATAATAATAATAAGAAGAAGAAGAAGAAGAAGAAGAAGAAGAAGAACAACAACAACAACAACAAGAAAGGAGTACTACAGGATGCGTCTAGTACAGAATACATTAACACCTTGGCTGTTACTGTGGTACAATACAGTTTCAACATCCTTACCTAGACCATAGCTGACATTAAGCGAATGGACGCCAAAATGGACGCCACCGCATTGATCATCCCAAGGCTGATGTTGATCGTCTGTATGTGCCCAGATCCAAAGGAGGCAGAGGATTATTTCAACTAGAACTGTCTTACAAAACTGCAACAACTGACCTTCAAAGATACCTGGAAACTACAGAAGACTGGATGATGAGAGAACTAAGAAAATTTAAAAGGAAGCTAACAAGTTTAAAATGGAGTTTCAAATGGTTAAAGAAATGCAAGTAAAGCATAATACACCGACTGTAGCTGAAAAATACTTAAAAAAAAGAAAGCAAGGGCAAATGCAGCCGACCAGATACAAAACCAATGGCAAAATAAACCGCTTCACAGTTAATACTCTGTCCGTAGCAAACAAGCTGATGCAGACAAACCCCGTAAACATCAGTATGTACGTAGAGCAGGGTTAAAAGCTGAAACACAAGGTTTTATTCTTGATGCACAGGACCAAAGCTTGCTAAACAAGTAATTAAGAAGCACACATACTGAAAAAATATGTTAACGCCAAATGCAGATTCTGTGATAAATATCCAGAAACAACTGACCATCTTGTATATCTACACTGAAGAAATCTGCAACTTTTATGGAAAGGGAACTGCAAGAAATTGGTATGAACACTACCCAGACCCGGTTATAGAGATAGGATTTATAACAATTTTATGGGACTTTACAATACACACAGTCAGGACAATCAAAGATAATTGACCTGACATCGAGATTAGAGAACGCAAACACAAAAAGTGCCTTCTTATTGACATGGAGACTGTAATGTGTCTTTGATGATCTTCAAAGAATTATCAAAATATAAGGACCTTAAAATCGAAAATTCAAAAATGTGGAATATGAGGACATCAGTAATTCCAGTTGTAGTTGAAGCACTTGGATTGATTGGAAAATTTTCCGATAGACTCATTGAAGGGATTCCTCCTCATGCTTTAAAGAAATACAAAAAATTGTTCCCACAAGTACAGCCCAAACTTTACGAAGGGCTTTATCTATGTAAAATATGTGTCATTTTCTTTTCAAAATTGTTCAATGGAAAATATTATGATGCCATGTCTAACCCCAGGCGTCCGGTCGGCACCCAGAAAGAAATGAGTATACACCAGAAATCAAAGGAAATAAAATATAATAATGTCCTATTGGCAGACTGCAATGTATCCTTGAAGACCTTCCAAAAACTATCAAAATATAAGGATCTTGAAATGGAAATCTCAAAAATGTGGCACATGAGGACATCAATAATTCCAGTTGTAGTTGGATCCCTCGGATTAATTGGAAAAGGTTCTGACGGACTCATTGAAAGGGCTCCTGGTAGCCCATGCGTTAAAAGAATACAAAAAAAAATGCACTCAAAAGTACAACTCACATATTACGAAGAGAATTACCTATGTAAAATGTGTGTGATCTTTGTATTTACAAAAATGAATAGTAGAATATGTCATGAAGCCATTTTTGACCTTATGTCTCTGGTTGAAATCCGGAAGTAAATGTGTATACAACAGAAATCAAAGGAAACAACAACAACAACAACAACAATAATAATAATAATAATAATAATAAATGCTTTTATGCTATCCACACAGGACTGTCATGGCTTCTGGCTTTAATAGATTGGTAGTATTAGCATGTATATATTCTTGCTAACCTAAATATGCCATTCAATACTACCGATTTTTATGTCAGTCGTCTAACCTGAAGCAGTTGGACTTGTCTTCTAAGGACTGACGCACTGTACATATCTGTTCATGAGAGGGAGTAGTGGGGCCGTTTCAACACCAGATGTTAAGAATTTTTGGTTTTTAGAACTGAAGTATGAGACAACCAAGGTGACTTGGGAGATGTTAAAAGTAGATATTAAAAAAAGATTCAATCGGAAATAGTTTCAGCGGACAGGGTTAGCTGACCAGAGGTTATTTCTAACTACGGTAGACCTCTTAGATGCCACTTAAGAGGTTACGCGCTGCTTTTTCAGAATGTATCATTGTCAGAAAGAAAGAACAGACCATAATACAAAATATGAATTGAAGATGTCAAAATTGGCAAAGACAGAAATTTAATCATCTGGGAATTGTTTTAACAGACACCGAAATCCGAAGGTGCATTGAAATAGCGAAATAGGATTTTTAGAACGTAAACAAAGAATTACGAAAACGGTAAATTTCATCAGAAACGAGGAAAGAATGGCCAACTTCTATTTAATATGGCAGAGAATGCCGAACAATTTATTCAAGGTCACGAACATGTTGCTCTACAGAAGGATACTGAGAATACAGTGGACCTATCATGTGAGCAGGCGAGGAAGCTTTAAAGAAATACAAACAACTAAGAAACAGAAAGAAACAGCATTTCTAGGACACATATCGAGGAAAGACGTCATGGAAAATATGACACCCACACGGTATATTGAAAGCAAGGGACAGAGCGAAACACAATATTGCGTAAACGGATGGAAGAACAAGGAATAAGAGTAACAATAAAAAGACAAGCATTGCTAAGAGCTACAAAAGATAGGAGGCTGTGGAGAGCCATGATCGCTCGCTTTCTGAATGGACATGGAAAGTAGAAAAGTGTAAAGCGTCCGCTCGCCATTTGACGCAATATGCCATATATACGTGACGTGGGCGATCATGGCTCTCCACAGCCTCCTATCTCTTGTTTATTTCAATAACTCATGGTTAATTATCACAAATCCTTGTCCTTATTCTGCTCACCATCCACTTAAACTCGAAAATTTTATTCACTGTTTTTCCTTTACCGTTTTTCTTGTTTTGCCATTCATTGGTACAAACTCGTTAACTTACCCATCCCTACAAATTCTCTTACCTTCAATATGCTGTGTTAAATTCTCCAACACCTCTCTTCATTATTTGTTTAAGAAACACTTCTTTACGATTTTTAGCATCAGTTTCCTTGTGACATCTATCTTCTTAAAACTTCCTAATTATTCATACATTACGTTCGTGATATTTGAGACAGTCACCAAGAGAATCACATAACAGTAATAAAAATGCAAGCAATAAAAGCATTCATGTACAATTCCGTTGCTGTCCCTACAGGTAATAACTATAAAAAATATTCATTTAATTCGTACAGGATTTCTAGTCTTCCATCAATCAAGGTGTAGAAAACGTTTTATTTTTAAACTCAAACAAACGAAATATGTGAACGTTTAATGGAAAACGGAAGCATTTTCACTACGAATAATACTGATTCGTCTTCACTGGCGATATACGAAAGAAACAAAATGACTTCTCGGATTTCCCCCACTTAGAGAATATTTTTATATTCGAGAAACTGGGACAGCAGACGACAGCAACAGGTAGACGCAGAATAGTCGTGTATGCATTTACTCATCACCAACTGACATTAGCTTTCAAATTCGTGATGACGTGGCAGCCAATCATTTGATGAACTTTGATGATGTCAAAAGAAATATTTCCCGGAAGGGAGAGGGCAGGGTAAAGGCTTTGATATGAAAGACGTAACCAAGAGAGATAATTGGTCGAAGAAAGTGAGTATGTCTAATTGAAAAGAAAAACACATGATGACGGTTAACAAAGAATAAAGGAAAGACGGGCAGTAACGAATAGGTTTCGATATAAGATAGTAGTACATTATATTTTTCTGTAATGGCGGACTGTGTTTTGATTGCTGACTTTAGATTTATGCTCCTTTCCACTCCTAAGATAGTGCGCATGCGTACAGAAGGATGGAAGTAACTGCATCTGTTGATGCCAATTCAAATGTGAACCGTTGTATTTATACACATGCGCGTGAGTTTAAATAAGGAAACAGATACACAGGCACTCGCACACTCATATATATGGTAAAATATAGTTTTAAGGTATGCCGTATTTATGGGTAAAAGTGCTCAAAATCAAGCATATGTAAATGTAAAAGTGCTCAAGCATGTAACAGACTCTCGTTGTTGACCTCAGTGTCCATTTTATATATATATATATATATATATATATATATATATATATATATATATATTAAAGACATTTTTATGTTTAACGTTCTTTTTATAGACATAAAAATGTCTTTAATAAATAAATTGTCGGACTTTGTCCATTTCGTAATATATGACGTCATTTGTTTACATTTGATACGCCATGAGCAGTTATGAATATTCGAGATTCATGGAAGATTGAAGTTTATAAGCAGTAAATTCGACCTTGCCTACCGAACGCTTCTTTGTAGCCTAACGGTAAGGCACGTCAGCGTAAATGACGGTTCCGTATAGGATGCAGGTTCGAATCCTGTCAAAGAACGAATATTTTCTATGAAAATTTCTCGGACATTCAGGCCGGTAAACGTTATTTAATACTGTTTATTATAAACAGAGCATTTACTTAATTACTTGTATCTATAAAAAGAACGTTAAACATAAAAATGCTTTTAATAAATAAATTGTCGGACTTTGTCCATTTCGTAATATATATATATATATATATATATATATATATATATATATATATATATATATATATATATATATATATATATATATATATATATATATATATATATATATATATATATATACATACACACAGACACTCGTTGTTGACCTCAGTGTCCACTTTATATATATATAGGGGGCGTGGTGTAATGGTTAGCAAGTTCGATCCTCACTGGGTGCCCCTTACTTTCGGCCTTGTGCTACATCCAAGCTACGTTCGAAAAATCACTATATATATATATTGAAATTCATCCCGTTGCTGTTCGTCATAAGTGTCTCTTCTATTAAATAAAGATATGCTTGAGAAATCAAAAAATGTAACCTTAAATGCCACTTTCGAATGTGAACCTTTTTTTAAAGAATTTTATTTTATTCTTCAAACCTTTTAGTACTGTTAGATTAATTTTTGGTATGGATGTACATCAAGCACATAATTCAGATATGTCGCTTTGACTGAGTGATTACTATTCAGTATCAGGATAGTATCATGATATTAATCTAATTTTATATCTCCCGTTCAGTCAGTTTTTGTGTCTTTGACCAAGGGTAGAATTAGTTTCTACTTTATCCTTTGACCTCACAGGATACGGTCTGTAAATAAAACGTTATTTTCATTTTATTTAACTAAATAGTAAACATTACTTTTAGAAAATCCAGTTAACCGTTAACTGACTGTATTATTCACTACTTTCCTTTCCACTGTATTCACTGCTTTCCTTTCCACTTTCAAGGCTTTTAAAAGGTTAAAACCATTTATTCTATATTCAACATCATCACTTGATAAGACACCGGAGATATTGAAACAAATGGCTATTTCTCTTGTGATTTTATAACATATTTATGTTATAATTTTCGAATAAATAATTATATATATATATATATATATATATATATATATATGGGTTAAAGATCAAATATTGATCGGAATGTAACACAATGATAAGATAAAGAACAAATAGGAAACGTTTATCAATCTAATTTATGTGGGAAAGACATCACTTGAGCTAAAAACCCGTATCTTCGAACACAAGAGAGATTTGCGTTTAGACAAACGATCTAACACACTCGTATTGCATAGAAACGATGCTGGACATATCTTTGATTTCACTAATGCCACCCTAATTACGAAAAATGTACATAATTCTTTAACGAAAAAATACTTTGAAAGGCTTAATAATAACACTATTACCAACTATAAACACACGCCTAAAACATTACATTACACTGCTATCTTTCTTTGAATCCATTCTTAAAAAAATAAAACTTATATCTAACGCAAAGAGTACGTGCTTAAAAAGGTCAGTCCCCGATTAGAGTAGAATGCCGGCTTTCCGCACAAAGAGGAAGCCATTAGAACTCCTCCTACTAGACAGACACATATACGCAGTTACAAATCGACATCATTATCCGATTCCCACTTAAGCATACAAGAATCTTTAAAATTTACATGCATATAGAATTAACTACTGTCTTAATGCAAGTGATACATGAATGACCAATAAGAATTAATCCAAACAAAATTGAAAATATTTTATTTTTTGTGAGTTTTCTCTTAATCTTTGACGAAGCTTTAATAAAAGTAAAAAACATGATAAATTGATATCCGTTTCCTATTTGTTGTTTAACTTATCATTCATATATATATATATATATATATATATATATATATATATATATATATATATATATATATATATATTGAACACTGAAGTTAACACTTAGAGGCAACAGGCTGTTTCATGCTAGACGCAATCGTCAGCTGAAATAGCATGTCGCCTCTAAGTGTTGACTTCAATGTTCACTTTGATATTTACACACGCTCTATCTCTGATATTGAGCACTTTATCCCATAAATATGGCATACCTTAAGACTGTATATATATATATTTATATATATATATATATATATATATATACAGACACACACAAATACAAGTATTCATTAAAAATAACGTTTAAAATGATGCATATATATCTATTAGGTTGGTGCAAAAATAATGACGTAATAATGTCGTTTTTTCACGTATTTTTTAACGTCAAAAAACGACATTATTACGTCATTATTTTTGCACCAACCTAATATATGTATATATGTGTGTGTGTGTGTGTGTGTGTTTGCTCTGGTCAAATTTTGGGTCAGAAAAAATATTGACCCGGTCTATGCTTAAGTTAAGATAACATTATATTGAACTTCTTTTTTTTTTTTTTTACTTCATTTGGTGGTATTAATTCTTTACTTGTTGATTTTTGGTCCCTTTAATTTTAACTCTTGATTTGAAAACATTATCTCCTTAATCTGGTCGAGCATACTTTATACCGGTATTGGTTTTGAATCATAAACTCGAAATCTTGAGTCCTTGATATATTAAAAAATTCCTCTTAAGCACATATGAGGCTGGATAAAAAAAAAAATGTACATTTCGATTACACCTACCGTTACTTTTATATTATCCTTGCTTTCCTTTTCTTCTCCCTTTTTTCTTCTGCTTTTTCCTTTTCCTCCTTCTCCATTTCTATCACACCCAACGTCGTGCGTTTGTTTATTTATTGTTTAAAAAAAGTAACATAGCGTTCATTAGCTTAAAAAAAAATCAAGCGTTGAAAGATCATTGGATAAAAATCGCCTGAGGATATCGTAAGGTTGAAACCAAGGTAGCTGATTCAACTGATGTCCTGATTTTTAAAGTACAATTCAAAAATACGCTTTTAAGTAGACGCCCAAGGGAGTCGTCAGTGATGTTTTGACTTGGTTCATCAGGGAGTTTCGGGTTTTTCAACATCATACTCCCCATCACCAAATCAACCTCTGATTCCCCTCACAATTAAACGCTAACAGCTACTATGGCCTTTTTAAAGAGTTAGACGAAGAGAGACCACATATTCCGCACATCCAATTGGATGTTTGTAACAACCAATCCGATTGGATGTTTGTAACAACCAATATATATATATATATATATATATATATATATATATATATATATATATTCATCCACAGACAGACTGTTTCGCTGTATCACAGCTCTTCACTCTAGCTAGAAGCCCGATTGCTTCAAGCTGGGATCGAAACCCGACCGATTTGGCATCAGTCAGAGATTCTATCTCGATATATATAAGGGGGAAATTGTATGACAAATGCAAAAAGTTTACTTGTGACGCGTTTTGTCCTTCAGGACTTCATCGGACTATATATATATATATATATATATATATATATATATATATATATATATATATATATTATAATTGTTTTTTTTTTAATATGTAATCATCGCAACATCAGAATTTCCATGTTTTAAAAATGAAATTTCAATTCAAATTCATTCATAAAAATTAAACTTCAAATACAAAGTTCAGTTCTATTATCAAGCGATGCTAAGAATAACGTTTTAGAAAAAGATTTACTTAATTTATAAGTCCAAACAAATTTGATATTTTGAGATGTTGGGGTTAAGGAAAATTCCATCTTTTTTATTTTAGGGGTGTTAAGATTTAACTTTAAGAACTCTGAATTATAACACACATTGTTCTTTCCTATTATATATATATATATATATATATATATATATATATATATATATATCAGTATATACATACATATATGAAGAAATATAGTTTTACGGTGTGCTATATTTATGGGATAAAGACGACAGGCTGTTTCATGCAAGACGCAATCATCAGGCTGCCTGGCAATTGCGTCTAGCATGAAACAGTCTGTCGCCTCTGAATGTTGACCTCAATGTTCACTTTATATATATATATATATATATATATATATATATATATATATATACATATATATATATATATATATATATATATAGAGAGAGAGAGAGAGAGAGAGAGATAAATAGAGATAGATAGATAGATAGATGTAAATGGAGAGAGGATGAAAGAGAGAGAGAGACAAGAAAGAAATAAGCCATGTATGTGTGTGTTTTCCTATCCATAGACAAGCTCTACAATGAGATGAGAGATAGGAATGAGAATGGATAAGTATGTTTTCTTCCCGTTCCCAAACAATTTTAATAACCTTATTTTATGTGATAAACTTTCCCGACGACTACCCTGTCCAAGTAAAAAGCTGAAGTTGAATGCATTTGGCGTCTTGTGAGCAAGTCCCATGACAATAAAACAATTTTTTTATTATTATTTTAGAGGACAGGAAATGTAATATCAAACTTTTTCGCGATGGGTATTATCTGGTTCAAACGCGTGACCATACCAGTCATTCTTCTGCCACTAAACCAGACCGATTACCGCCGGAAAATATGTGAAAATAACATATAAAAGACATTTAAATGGGATGACACTTTCCAATACTTGATGACATCACTAAAAATACAGCCAATCAAAAATCAGGATTTTCGCTTCTCGCTTCTGATCTCTTGAAGTCCAATTTTTGTGCTTACAGATAATCTGTGTGCGTGTGTGTGTTTGCGCGTCCCTTTCGTTGAATTTAGAATTGCGATTGATATAAAGGTGGAATAAAAACGGAGTGAAGGAGTGTGAAAGGAAGTGTATGGCACAGAATGAGAGGAAAAAATAGAAGGAAAAAGAAAGAATTTCTGAAGGAAAAATGAAAGAAAACTCGATGTATGAATCAAAGAGGAAAAGAACAAATAAAAGAATGAAGAATTAATGATTGAAAAATAAAAGGAATGAAAAAAGAAACAACAAGAAGGAACAACACTACGAAAAGGGAAAAAGAATGAATGTGTGAAAAAAGAATAAAAAGAACGGAAAAGAAAATTAAGAATAAATACATGTACGAAGCAAATAATGAAAGAAAAAAATAAATGAATGAAATAAAAAAAAATAAATGAATAAGAAATAAAAGAAAAAACGAAAAATGGAGAAAAGAAACAAAGAATATCATAAATGAATGAAAACGTAAAGTAAAATGTAAGCCTGAATGCCTGAATGAAATAATGAAGAAGGGTAAATGAATGAAGTTACTGAAATATTCAAAGAAAGAATTTTACAATTGATTAAAGAAAGACAGGGAAGGAAGAAAGAAATGTGGAATAAATGAAAAATGAATCCATTGAATGAAGTAAGGAAAGAAAGACTTGTCGAAATAATCAAATAAATGAAAAAGAAAGGAAGAAAGAGATAAGAAATAAATGAAATAAAATGAATGAAATCAAAAAAACAACAAAAGAAAGATTTTTTAAGATGAAAGAAACAGGCAGAAATAAAAGTGGAAAACAAATAAAATGAAAAAGAAAAAAAAATGAGTGAATGCATAAGGCAAAAAACAAACAAAAAATGAAAGAAACAAAGAAAGAATAAGGCATAAATGAAACAAAGAACGAATAAGAAATGAATGATGAAATGATTGGATCGGTAAAGAAAAAAATAATAAAATATTAACAGAATGAAAAATAGAAAAGAAAAAGTATGAACTTTCAAATAAATAAAAATAAAAATGGACGAAATTCTGACGACATAAAAGGAACAGTTTAAAAAATAAAACAATGGCTGAAAGAAATCGGCTTGCGTTTTATATGTAAATTTGAGGTTTATCGTAAGTTAATTTTATCCCCATTGTTAACGCCATAAGCTATAATTTTGCCTCATACAGTCACTTTATTTGTTACTAATGTTTTTACTATACAAAGCCCAAGTGTCACTCAAGGTAGAGTAAGAAATAAGAGGCGAAGTTTATCTGTATATATGGGAAAGGCAGCGGTTAAACCCGGGATTTGAAGTGGTTAAAAATGTTACTGTCGGAAAAGCAGCCTCTTGGGAGTCGGTTCCACAAAATTTCGATTCGTGGGAAGAAGCTTTTCGAATGGAAATTCCTTATTACGAAGGGAATGAGGGTGGTTAATCTGATGCTATTCAAGTTATCTTTGGTGTACTGAAAGATCGTCTTATGAAACGGCATATCAGAGTATGCTTTGGTTCGGCATCCACTGACTAGCGCGAATGGTCTCAAGTGTCCAAACAGAGGTAACAATTCAGCGGATCGTTTTTCAGAGGTGAATGTGAAGAAGTGGTCTTGGTGGTTTGCGTGATGTCCCGTTGTATTGGGAACACGAGTAGGCTTATCAAGGATCAATGTCAGTTCGTATTTTTTTTTTTTTTTTTTACAGTAGAGTTCACCCCGTACAAAGCTCAAGAGCCACTCGAGGCAGTGGGTTAAATAGTAAAAGCCACTTTTTATGCAGATATGTGGGGAAAATAACGGTTAACACTAGACTTGAACAGGTTAAGGGATCGGAGAAGCATCCTCTTGGGAGTTGGTTCCAAAGAGCGGTGGTTCGCGAAAAGAAACTGCTCGAGTGGAATTTAACACAAATGGAATACGGAGAGAATGAGGGTGGTTTGCTACAATGCACGTAGGTCCTAACCGTGAAGATTACAACTGTTAGAACTAAAGAATATAGTTCGACTGAGCAGATTCCATGGAAGCAACAATAAAGCTTGCGATATTTCGTTTCTGAGAGAGTGGCAGCAGTACCCCATTTTCGGCCTGACTTGGCTTTTGTAATGGTAGAGAATAGCGGGAGGTGTCAGGTACTTACTGGAATGGTACAGAGAACCGACCATTTTTCCTGCATCTTTAACGATGGATCGTATGTACGTGTTCCAATTGAGGTCTCGCTTCACTTTAAGTGCCACTAAGGAAGGACCTTCCTTAGTGGCATCGCGATCGGTGAGAGTTCTGGGTTCGATCGGCGATGATGGAATGGCAGAATGGTTTATTTTTCGATGTGACCAGTCAGTTTTTCCCCTTTGAGCTGTTAGAGCTAGGTCAGAGGAGAGATCAGCTGCCAAACTCTGGTCATCTAAACGATCAGAATATACTCTTAAGCGACTCATTTATTCTCTCAGTTCGAAAGAAATTCCATCAGCTTTTTTTCCCAAGAGCCGAGAGGGTGCTTCCCCGAGCGCTACAATCTGATCTTAAACTCTAGGTTGATCAGACTTGGTTAAATCTAGAATGTAGTTAATACAGTGACCCTAGACATGAAAAGATTAAGTTTTAAATCTAGGATCAACCCCTATCATAGGTATCTTCATAGTCTGCACTTACTTCATTCTTCCCCTTCTTACCTCTATACAACAACCCCATTTGGTAATCCTCTACCTTGAGTGGCTCTTGGGCCTTATATCGAGTGAACTGTTGGAACTAAATATGGTTCGACTGAGCAGAGTCCATGGAAGCAACGATAGAGCAGTGACAGGCTTGCGATATTTCGTTTGTGAGAGAGTGGTAGCAGTACTCCATTTTCGGCCTGACCTGGCTCTTGTAAAGGTAGAGAATAGCGGGAGGAGTCAGGTACTTGCTGGAGTGGTACAGAGAATCGACCATTTTTCCTGCATCTTTAGCGATGGATCGTATGATCGCGATGGATAGAAAATTCTTGGGAGTCTTATTCGAGTGAACTCTTGTCTTTATACTGAATATGAAAGTTGACACAAATATGAAAGCTAACTGAGGGTTACTCAGAGGGGATATTATTAATCTTCTCAGCATTTTGTCGGACGTTACAGTTTCGTCATCCTGTCGACGTTAAAAAGGGAAGAAGAAAGAAGTACTATAAACAAAGGCCATATGAATGGAAAATCAGCGTCCTGGTCTAAGGGGTCTCTGCTACATAGGAACCCATTCTTTATATAGGTACCAAGTGCGTGGGCATAGTGATTTAGAGCAGTGTTTCGCAATGTGATCCATGTGGACTACAGGTGCTCCAGATAGCATTTCTAGAGATCCACAGAGAATTCGTAGCCATAAAAATATTGTAGCCATTTCACAAAAATGTATCTAAATTATTTATACTTTGAAGAATATAATATTTTGTTTAATTACACACATGCCCATTATATTTGAAAATTTCTAAATTATGTAGGTATTATGCAGTGCTATATTTATTTTACTTTTTATCATATATATATATACATATATATATATATATATATTATAAATTAGTTGATTTAAAATATTTTTTCGCTACACAGTTCTAACCATGTTTCAAAAATGGAAGCTGAAAGCTTCGAATTTAATTTTGTAATTAAATTAAAGACATTACTTCCATTTCATCCTCAAGCGAATTTTGGAGTAACTTTTAAAATTACTGGGTTTTAAAGACACAGCAAAAATCATAATTTACGTTTCCAAGGATACAGAGAAATCCAATTCAACCAGACAAGGGGTGTTTGCGTGTTCATTATCGCTGTAGATGTATCAGTTATTTGTTACGTTTTGGTAGGGGTAGTGATGTATTTTTCAATGAAATCTGACATCCGTTAAATGTATGTCGCCTGGATTTAAAAAAAAAAAATTTTGTTAACGGCAAAAATTCTTACGGCATTTTTTTCTATTTGTATATTTAAAGATTTTTTTGCAGGGGGGGGGGGTAGGTTAGAATACATTTAATTTAACTACGATTTGAAAAATATTTTCACTTTTAAATTTTTGACAATGACGGCAAAAATAGCTAATTAAATTCACTGATTTAGTAAACTTTTATTTTTTATATAAAACCTAGTAATATATTGTTTCGCATGTAAGTACAAAGGACATGGGTCATTCAATGGCTTACATATTCTAGCTTTTAATATTAATTTCATTTAACTGTAGGTGTTTTAAGTGCTTATATTACTTTGAGGGAGGTGTTTAGGTTAGAATACGTTTTATTTAACTACAATTTTAAATACTACTTTAAAATATTTTCACTGTTAGACTATATTTCTTTTTAAAAGAAGTAAATGTATTAGAAATTATTTTTCCATATCAAGTATAAGTATGTATATTGCTATTTTTAAAAGTTTTATATTTAAATATTATTTAAGTAAAATTTATGACAATTACTGCAAAATAGCTAATTCATTTCTCTGATTTAATAAACTTTATTTATTTATTTTATTTTTTATTTTACTTTTTTTTATAACTTAGTAATAGTTTTCATGTATGTACCAAGGACATGGGTCATTCAATGGCCTACAACTTCTAGCTTTTCATCATAATTTCATTTTTCTGTAGGTGTTTTATTGGATTCATTTAAGTGCCGGGAGTACTTTGAGAGAAGTGTTTAGGTTAGAATACGTTTTATTTAACCTACAACTTTAAAAGATGTTTAGGTTATAATTCGTTTTAACTACAATTTTAAATACAACTTTAAAATATTTTCACTGTTATTTTAATAGACTATATTTTTTAACAAGTAAATATAATAGAATTACCTACAGAATATAAAATTATTTTTTCACGTTAAATATAAGTATATATATTACCTGGTCGCAAATTTTATTATATTAATAAAATATTATTTATTTTTATTTTTAAATATTATTTAAGGAAAATTTTTGACAATGACGGCATAAAATAGCTATTTCATTTCTCTGATTCAGTAAATTTTTATTTTTTATATACTTAGTAATATATAGTTTCTCGTGTGTGCACAAAGGACATGGGTCATTTAATGACCTACATATTCTAGCTTTTCTTATTAACTTCCATTTTACTGTAGGTGTTTTATTTGATTCTTTTAGGTGCTAGAAGTACTTCGAGAGAGATGTTTGATTTTTATATTTATTTATCCTAGATGTTGGTTGAATCTTTTTTTTTTTTTGAACTCAGGGCTAGTGCAACCTACATGTATTTTTTATGTTTTCAGGATTTTCAATCGAAGAGATATTGCATTGGTATACTAATGATTCTGTTGTGGTTATGGCCAGATATCAAATATTGGTACCGCGATACAGCCACACCCACATCAACAAGTTGGATTGAATTATCCGGAAATGCAACCATAACTATACACTTTATCATGACATCAAGAGACATCGGCGGGGAGACCTGCACGTCCCAGAAACTATTCACAAAATGGCAGTACACTAACCCTGACATTATACACCTTCTGATAGGATAGCCTCTTTCGAAGTTACTCAAAGGTTCTGATTCCCTATCAGGCAGATAAGGCCAACCCTGAAAACATTTACCTCCACTACCCTTAATACAGGGACAAATAAACCAGGTGTTACGGCTGGCGCAACATAAAAATAAGATGAAACTGATTTTTAGAAATTAAAGTTGAAAGAAAAGATTACATGAAATAACGAAAAGTGGGTTTTATTTAACATATAATACAATCATTTTTATAAACAGTCGAGCTGAGGTTAAAACAATATACGTTGGGAAATGCTAACAGGTTAATAAGCGTGTGAGAGCCCAGAAAGTAGTTGGCTTAACGTGTAGCTATATGAGGGAGTGGGAGAGGAAATGCTTATACAGTTAAGATTAAGGCGACATATGGGAATTCGTCGCTAGTCAAAGAATCATATTATTTTCTTCTTAGAAAAATAGTTAGATATTCATATGTATATAAAATGAAGGAGTTTGGTCAGCAATATCAAGGAATAAAAAGGTGAAGTATTTTTCTTTTTGAGGACTGTCGAAACTTAGATTCTTTCGGTCGAAGGTTTGTTCATGAATCAAAAGGAACCGGAGTCGAACTCAGTAGTCGTGGCTGTGGGTTCAGGAGGCAAACTAGCTAGTTCCTGTTTATATATGTTTTTTGTGCCCTCTAGAACCCAGTAGAAGTTTCTAGAGACTTCTAGAAATTTCCATTCTATTCTTATGAAATCTAAAGGGTTTGGTGAATGGGAGCTGTTCGTAAGGTAAAAGGGCATCTAGTAGCTACAGATTTAAGTCATCATTTTAAGCTAGGTTTTGTATTTTATAGTGTAAGTGTAAAGAGGTAGGGCAAAATGGGGCCTCGTAACACCAGGAAAGATACAGTCGTAATACCCTGAATGCACATGTCTCGTCTATTTAGAAATCAAGGCAACAGAAACCTTGGATCAGAAACATCATGAGTATGCCGAGAGACCAGGCACCGAGAAAAGCTTGCTCGATCGCACCTGAGGACTAAAGGACCCACTGTGAGACATGAGTGTTACATAGGTTGACCCGGAGTGTAACAGTATCCCCTATTAACGCCCACTGACTCCATGAAATTTACTAAAATAACTATTATCATTATTATTATTATTATTTACGGTCTTCTCATAGATGTTTCAACCGGATGATGGTACTCATGGCTCAGAAGCTCCATACTTTCAGCCAACTTTGATCTTCAAAAATTTAAATGCAATGTCAATCGTTATCGACTGTCTTCTTGATTGCTCTTCTATTGTTCTCGCTCCTAAATATTTTTTAAATTTTTGTCTTATTCTTTTACACTCAGCAACCACTTGTGTTTTAGTAGCTTTACTATCTTACACGGGGTGAAATAATTAAAAAAGACACTAAGGAATGACAGCAAAATCTTTTGGCCCACCAGCTACAAAATATTCCGTGTCAGGTGACAGTATGAAGATCAACTAAAGGGGGCTAAAAAGATAAAACATAATCTTTGTAGCGCATGCGCTAACTTTTGTTCTCGACTTGAGGACGATAATTTAAAAATACGAGTGAGAAAAGAAATTCAAAGAAATGTGTTTCTATGAAAATGATGGGCAGGGGATTAACGGAAGAACAAAAGACTCAGATTTTGACAGACTCTGAACTTTGAGGTTTCTGGTTTATGAAAGGAGGGTTTTCATCAGTCCGTACAAAAGTTCGACCATTACAGAAAAAGCGCCATCTGCAATGTCAGTATATCATAAGTGTGTTAGAAATGTACGAAAAGAAAATTGTTTGGGACTGAACGAAATAAGAAACTTTGACGAAGTTCCACTAACATTTAATGCTCCAAACAACTATTGACTATGTAAAGGAGAAGATGACAGCAGTGGTGAGTCGTGTGAAAGCGACTCAAATTCGCCGATGGTTTTCAATGTAGGTACGAAACCAGCGGAAACAGATGCTGAAGACGACGATGATGATGCCAATAACGAGAGAGACCAAGTGGACACAAATGTAAAAGAGGTGGGCGGATCCCATCCACCTTTACGCAGAAGCATTCGACGTAGGCAGCTGCCATCTCTGTGTCATTTATGTGATCAGGAGATCAGGGAGGAGAGTAGAAGAGAAGATGACCTACTTCGTGTGGAAAAGCGAGCACGTATATGCCTGGCGTGCAAAATGAGTGAAGGAAAGGAAAAAGAAATATGGCTTCACTAACACCTTAATTAAGGAAGACACGGTCTCGGAGCTAGGAGAATTGGCGAGAACAGCTCGGCATAAAAACACCATGCGATAGAGAAGAATAAGCACTCGTGATCATGGCACTGCTTATACGGAGAGACTTGGATTAGTTTCACACAGACTACAAACACTTTTTCTCAATTCGCCGTGTTTAAACAGTATTGCATATAGCTAACGGTTGTGCACATGTCCCAACAATTGGCCTGAACTTCTGTTTCCATCAAAACTATAATTAACAAGGCCAGGTGATTAACAGAACACCTGACCTGGAGACTTGACTCTTTCACACCACTTTAATGTGGCTTCCCTGCTCCTTTTCTATAAATATTTTATGGTAATTGTTCTGATGTACTTTCCCCTATGGTACCCTGAATTTATGATTTTAAACGCAGTACTAGATTGGCAGCTAGGTCTCATCATTTTACAGTTGAAATGGCTAGATGTAACCATAAGTTCTATGCTAACAGTTTCTTAATCTGATAAGTATATTCATGGTAATTATTCTGATGAACTTTCCTCTTTGGTACATTGACTTTATGAATGTAAGAGCAGTACTAGATTGGCAGAAAGGTCTCATCATTTTACAGTTGAAATGGCTAAATGTAACCGTAAGTTCTATGCTAATAGTTTCTTCTTTCACAATTCTCGCTTCTGGAAATTTGTTTCAGATTTTTGCTTCCTATTCAACTTTGATCTTCAAAAATTCAAATGTAATGTCAATCGTTATCTTCTGTTTTCTTAATTCCTGTTCTTTTATATTATTATTATTATTATTATTATTATTATTATTATTATTATCTCTCTCCTTAATAGTGTTTTTCTCATATTCTTTAACACTCAGTAACACCCCCACCTTGTGTCTTAGTGGCTTTATTGCCTTGCTTGTGGTGAAACGGTTAAAAAAAGAATGATGAGTCTTGTTCATTGCAGGCGAAAATGCGTAGCCAACGGTGGGTGATGATGTAGATAACATCGTATTTTGTAACTGAAAACTTGTTCTATCCAGCAGTGTTATTATACTCCCTGCGTCAGGGACCTTCAAAATTTAAATGCAACGTCAATCGTCACCTTCTGTCTCCTGGAATCATATTCTTTTGTTGTCCACTCTGTTTCTTTCATCCTCAGTAAACCCCACCCCCACTTAGTATTGGGATAGCCAAGGAAGCATTCCAAAACCTAAGCAGAGTACGAAGAAAAAAAAACTCCGCTTAAAACAAGGGAAAGAGTATTAAACTGTTATCCGATACAAGTCCTCGTGGATGGTAGTGAGTGTTGGACGATCTTTTCAAAGAGGAAGAAGAAACTTGAAGCAACAGAAATGCTGTTCTACAGAAGGATGCTGAGGATACCATGGACCGAACTTGTGAGCAATAACGGAGTTGTGGAGAGAATGGAAACAAAAAGGAAACTAAAACGTCGTTGTTGCTCACATATTATGTCCATGGTATCCTCATCATCCTTCTGTAAAACAGCATTTCTGTTGTTTCAAGTCTATTTTTCATCTTTGAGGAAATTGTCCAGCATTCGCTGCCATATAGGAGAACGCATATCACGTAATAGTTCAGTACTCTATGCTAAGAGCAAAAAAAAAAAAAAAAGTAAAAAAAATGAAATTTGATGCTCTAGTGCCATGAGGACCATTTTTTCTTTTGCGATGGTCTTGGTAATGCCAAGGATAAAAAGATAGAAATAATTTGCACATTCGCGGCAAATGTTGTCATCGTTTTATTGATCTAATGGTATTTGTGAATAGCAACAAGGGGATAAAAAACCGAAAAAAATGGAGTCGATACAGATTTGTATTTGCGCGACGGAAGTTCCGCTTCTTGGGAAACACAGAGGAATTATATCGAAAAACAAAAGAATGTGAGGGAAGAAAAGATTTCCATTATTACCATTCTACGCCAAGCTATTTATTCATTCTTCTGATATCTCTCTCTATATCTATCTATCTATCTATCTATCTATCTATCTATCTCCTTGCTTTCTCTTTTTATGTCCGATAGCAAGGCCTCTGATCGGGAGGTTTTGAGTAGAGTAGAACCACCTATTAATTGCTGTTGTATTCATGTTCACTCTCAACCGGAGTGGTAGTACCTGTTAGGGTCCCAGTGATGGGCAAATAGTTAACCCCAAAACTGGGGTCAAAGCACTATGCAGTATAAAAGTATAGAAGTACAAAATTATAAAAATAGATTTTTTAGTAAAAATACCAGCAATACCCTTTTGAAAAAAATACATATAACCAGCAAATACATTTAACTCTCAACAAAAAGTCCTCTTTACATAACTACACCAATGAAACCTGATCTACAAACTGATTTCTTACAAAGAATACATACTCTGTTCATAAGAACCTATCCTAACAGTAAATAACCCACTGAGGTGTTGATATGCCATAAAACAAAATAAACGAATCAGACATCGGTATAATCGCCATTATTTTCGATTAGCTGCTCCAACAATGGAGTAGGTCATGGCTATCAACGACCATATCACGTTGAATCACTGGTTTCCATCCGATCACCGAAGTTAAGGAATGTCGAGCCTAGCCAGTACCTGAGTCATCACTTGGGAATAAAATTGTCCATTACTTTTCTCACGAGGCCCAGAGCTCCGATTACTATTGGTACAGTCTCAGTCTTCATTCCCCACATCCTGTTAATGTCGATATCCAGGTCTTTGTATTTGGATAATTTCTTGATAATTTTCATGGAGGTGTTTCTCTCGAATGGTACTGCTATGTTAATAAGTATACGCTTCTTGAATTTCTTGTCTTTTGTGATAATATCAGGTCTGTTGGCTTTTATTTCCCTGTCATTTTGAATTGGCATGTCCCAGAGGATAGTTACATCGTTATTTTGGTTGGTGGTCATACCATCTCTCCCTAGTTTCGATTTTGTGCTTCTTGCAAATCTTCCAGTGCACGTATGTCGCTACCTTGTTATGCCGCTGGGGATATTCTTTTTTTTTTTTTTTGCTAGTTCCAGACATCTTGAAATCCAGAACTAGCAAAAAATGAACCCATCATTTACTCATTTCAGAGATAGGTAAATATTGTTCGTAAATATTGTAAATATTGTTCGTATATATTGTAAATATTGTTCGTATATATTTGATGTGGGTGCCAAAGTTGGGTCTACAGAAGTAAAACACGGAACACGGATTAGAAGTAAGAAAGATATATTAACAACAGTTTACAGAGATAGTGTAAGCAGAGCTTACTATAAGTTAGTGTCCAACACTTGTAGTCGTAATAGACTCTCACTGTCACTCTCTATCACTCTCTGTAGAGTGCTATGTCGCCTACTTAATATAGGCCTGGAAGAATCTATTGTGTAAGTAGTTTCCGGTCTCACAATACCCCCCTTCCAAAGAGTTTTCCTTTTTGAAAAGGAGAGAAAAAATAGAACTGTTAATACTTTTTCCTCTTGGGATTTATTGTTTCTCAGCTGGAAGTAGAGATCTTGATGCGTGAGCCACAGCTTTTCACGAACCGTCCGGCAGTTTATGTAATATGCAAGCGCCTATGCCGTACGAGCTTGCGTCACTTGTGACTATGATGTCGAGACTAGGGTCGAAATGTGTGAGGGAGAGGTCTGAAGTAAGAGTTTTCTTGATCTTCTCGAATGCGTCTTGGCATTCCGGGGTCCATGACCATGGTTTGTGCTTTTTTAAAAGTTGGTTGAGAGGCCCTCTCAAATTTTGCATGTTCTTAATGAACCCTTGGTAAAAATTAGCTAGGCCGAGGAAGCATTGTTACGCTTGAACGTTATCTGGGGCCGGCATGTTTCTGATCGCGTTGGCTCTTTCTGGATCCGGCCGACGACTATCTTTATTTATAATGTGACCTAAGTATTTAATCTCTGGTAAGAAAAAGTCACACTTTTCCTCCTTAACCTTAAATCCGTATTCTTGTATCTTTTCGAATACGTTTATTATATGGTTCCGGTGCTCTGCCGTAGTTTTACTAGTAACTAGTATATCATCCAAATAGGCTGTTGCGTAGTCAAGGTCGCCCAGCATGGCGTCCATGACCTGCTGGAAAATTGCAGGCGCAACCTTTACTCCAAAAGCCAGCCTGTTGTATTTGTACAACCCTCTATGGGTGTTTATGCAGAGCAATTTGGAACTTTCTTCTTCCACCTCTATCTGAAGTTATGCGTCCGAGAGGTCGATTTTAGAAAAAAAAATTTCCACCATTGAGTTTATTGAAAATTTCTTCAGGGTTTGGGAGAGGATAGTGGTGATCTTGCAAGGCATCGTTTAACCCTGTGGAAAAATCTGCGCATACTCGTATTTGATTGGACTTCTTTTTTACGTAGACCGTAGGTGCTGCCCACTCGCTGAAATCTGTTTTTGACAGAATACCTGCTTGTTCGAGTCTATCTAATTCTTTATTGATTTGCTCTAGAGCAGCGAAAGGGACATTCCGTTTGTTTTTGAATACCGGTTGTGCACCGTCCTTCACATTGAACTTAGCTTTCATTTGAGTACATTTCCCAAGGCCGCCAGAAAAAACCCGGGGAAATTGTTGTTTGAGTTCCTTTTTTAGATTTACCAAATTGGACGTTGTACTTTGTATCTTGCGACAAAATGTACTCATTGGGCAATCCCAAAGATTGAATTTTTCTATCCAATCAGTTCCAAATAAGTTGTCTGAAGTTTTTAATACGTAGGCTTTGAGCTTTTTGGTAACTCCATTTTGTGTTACTGTAAGTATTACCTCGCCTAAAATGTTAATATTTTCGCCAATTACGGATTTTGCTGTTTTATCCGTTTTTAATAAGGTCGGCTTGTTCAATTTTCGCCAAGTACGCCAGTTAATGGTTGAAATATCAGAACCCGAGTCAAGCTGGAATTTAATGGACTTATTGAAAATATCCACTGTTACATATTTTCTTAAATTCCTATCGAGAATATGGTCAGATTGAGCTTGCCTAATTTTATTTTGGGGTTTTCTCGTTCTGTTGGCGTACCACGAAGTTAAATTATGACCACTTTTATTGCAATTTTTGCAATATTTTTTGTTCTTAACTGGACAGAATTTCATCCAATGCCCTTTACCACAATGGTGGTCCGGGCGGTTTCTTTAACTTATTTGGGTTTTGGTTACTGCGGAATTTAGGACATGAGATTTGCCTTTCGTTTTTTTGAGGGGAATAGGAGGTAGACTTGCTTCTGATTTTATTAATCTGAGTCACACCTGATTCCTCGATAGTGTCTGAGTCACGCTTTACAGATATTACTCTTTGACAGTCCTCTGTCAGCTTTTGGAGAGTCAATGCAAAAAAAAATTAAGTTTTAGTGAAAATTAAGCACTTAAAATCATCGGCAGTCAGTTCGGCTAGTTTAAAATCATTACATAGCTTGTTCACCGATGCTGCAAACGTTAGAAAATCTTGCTGGTTGTCTTTGACTGTGTTCAGACATTTCCAACGTTTGTGGAACAAGGTTGTGTTAGGTCCGAATAATTCCGATAGGAGCTTAATCGTCTCTGAAAAATCCAAGTCAGTCGTTTTCTTGGGTAGTATGAAGTCTACGAACCTACTATGTTCTGTAGTTCCCAGTTTTCTCAATAGAAGACGTACCTTTTTTTACTGGGCCATTGTTCACAGTCTACGTTGAAAATAGCTTCGTAGCGCCTATAAAAAGCCTGGAACGTTTTGTCTTCCTCTAGTACGTATTCAAAGGTTTCCATTGAATTGTAGATTATAGTCTGGGAGAATATTGTATCTTTTTCAGGGTTTGAGCCTTTTAATGCATTTACGAGTAATTTTTTAAGTTGTTTCTGTTGTAGTTCAGCATTCTGAAGCGTAATTTTTTGGAATTCCATTTGCTGTTTATGTAAATCCAAAAATAGTTGTTGTCTTTCTTCTGATTTTTGTTGCTGGTCCAAATTTAGTTTTAACATTCGCGCGACTACTTTTTGCAAATCTTCCATATTTAAAAATGACAGCGCTTTTTTGTTGCTTTGAAACACGTGTACTAAGAGGAGGTACACAAAAAACTCTTGATAGATTTTTGTTCCTTTTTTTTCTTTTACAGAAAAAAAATATGGACAAACAATAGTTAAATTAAACTAATTATGTGTGTTTAGCTTTTAAATCGCTAATGTATTAATACCAGCTTAATTTAACGTTCAACACTGCTGCTGGAACGCTTGGAGTTTGTGTATTTTTCGAGTACTGTCGCTATTGATACGGTGAGAACGAAATTCTCGAATCTTTTCTGTCGCCACTGTTGTGGGACTGGCAAAGTATTGCCGTTTTCCGACGTGAATGCGTTTCTAGAATTCTTCGTCGACCCAGATGTGGGATCGGTAAGATATTTAGGTTTCGCCGTGAGTGCGTTTCTAGAATCCTTCGTCGCTACTGATGTGGGTGCCAAAGTTGGGCCCACAGAAGTAAAAACACGGAACACGGATTAGAAGTAAGAAAGATATATTAGCAACAGGTTACAGAGATAGTGTAAGCAGAGCTTACTATAAGTTAGTGTGCGACACTGGTAGTCGTACTAGACTCTCACTGTCACTCTCTATCACTCTCTATAGAGTACTATGTCGCCTACTTAATATAGGCCTGGAAGAGTCTGTTGTGTAGGTAGTTTCCGGTCTCACAATAATATTGTAAATATTGTTCGTATATATTGTAAATATTGTTCGTATATATTGTTCGTAAATATTTTAAATATTGTGCGTATATATTCGGATCTACAAGTATTTAACTGGTTAAGGAAAGGAAAATAGGAATTGTGAACTATTAGTCCGATATTTCATTCAGCAAGCATTTATTTAGATCGGGTATAGGTAAATATTGGTCACTACAATTTTTTACTTGGTTTTGGGGACATGTAAATATTAGTCGTTCATAACTGAATCTGTAAGTATTTCATTCGTTCTGATATAACTAAATATTGGTCGTTTACATTTTAGCCTGTAAGCATTGACTTGATTCGGGATAAAAAAAATAAAAGAACTAACAGGACAAAAGACATGTTCGTCAACAGGATGCATAAAATCCAAGGACGGGACACTGATATTAGAAAAAGAAAAATATTTCAGAGTTGGAACGAATACATCGGAGAAATCTTCCCCGATGAAAGAGAATCACCAACAAGACAGAAATACCAAATTAACAGAAATATTAAAATCTGAAGTGAAATCATCATTGACCAAATTGAACGGCAACAAAGCAACAGGACCAGACAGTGTGATTTCGTCATTGACAAGATTACAGACATAATAAACGAAATATACAACAGTGGCGATATACCAGAAGACCTAAGTAGCTCTATTTTCAGAGCACTGCTTAAGAAGCCAGGTGCAAACGAATGTGAACTCTGTCGGATATTCAGCCTAAGGAGCCAAATCACAAAGCTTATCCGAATTCTGATGAACGTTAGCAGAATTAGACCAGCAATAGAATAAGAACATCGCGTTAAGCACTGGAACAAGGAATACAATATTTATGCTCAGAATTATATCAAAAAGAGGAGTACAAATGCAAAAGAATGTATATCTATGTTTTATATTTTATGCAAAAGCGTTTGATAAAGTACGTCAAAAAGAACTATTGGAACTGCCAGAAAAGTGTGTAAGACAAGGATGCGTCTTCTCACCGGACTTATTCAACCAATACAGTGAAGCAATCCTGAGCGAATTATCAGTCCTACCAGGATTTATTATTAGCGACCATAATCTTAACATAAGGTATGCAGATGACGCAGAAAGGAAACCTACAGAAGGTGGTGACGGAAAGCCAGAAGAAATGACTAAACATCGCTTATATTAGTTATAAGAACAAGTTCTCGGAGAATTTAAATCATCAAATTCTTCTCGTCAAACAGGACACTAGTTACAGAAAATCTGCTCTTAATCGTAAAATAAAAAATACAATAAAACTAAGACATTATTTATTTAGAAAAACTGCTTTTTACTTTTATAAATAAAATATATTATAGGCATTATTGTCTTAAGAAAAAATTCTTTTTCGATGAATAATGTTTTTTTTATGGGAATTGTTTTCATTTTTTAAGTTTAAATAGAATAATTTATGAATTTTTAAATCTTTTAGAATTCTGTATTAATTTGTAGTGGTGAAGTGATATTGTTATTAGAAGAAAACTATATTTACTAATCATAAGTGGAAAAGCTCACTACAATTTAACGGCCACCAGTATTTTAAAAAGTATTTTGATTTTATTTTGTTTGTGTATAAACGTGCTTTGCTCTATGGTACCTCAACTTTATGAATTTAAGCGTAGTAATAAATTGGCGGCAAAATCTTATTTTACAGTTGGATTGGCTAGATGTATGTTCACAATCCTTTCTTCTATCGCACTTCAGCCCTGTGGAGCTCTTTCCAGCTTCTTGCTTACCTGCCAACTTTGATCTTCAAAAATTTAAATGCATTATCAATCGTTATCTTCTGTCATCTTAATTCCTGTTCTTTTATTGTTTTCTTTGTATGTTTATCTTCTTCTCAAATTCTTCCGCACTCAGTAACTCTTTGCGTCTTATTGGCTTTATTGCCTTGCATGGAGTGAAATGGTTTTTAAAAAAGTGGCCTTTGATCCTATATTCAGGTTCATCTGCCCATTGATAAATGTTGGTTTTTATTCTACTGAGGAGTGAAGGAGCCACTCACCTCACCAGAAAATCCTGGTTGAGGAACTGGTTTAGTTTCCAATGACCCGACGATGCATCAGGTATAGAGCTGAGTTGATATGGTACCAGTACCACTCGCAGAGGGAGCTGACATAAATTCGAAATTCGAATCATATAAATTTAGTTGATTTTCATTTTCCTTCATGTTGGATACATTGACGAAATTTATTTTTAGTTATATTCCTGGGATTCATACTGCGGGTGAGTGGCGACGCCATTTTGAATACAAGGTTGACTAAATTCTCCCAAGAAAAACGTGACGAAAAGACATTAGCCTTGACGACGTGTCCAAAGCAGACGCGCCTAATAACGGCAATTATGTGATCAAGGCACTAATTCACAATCGTACATTATCGAAGACAAGGTAATCCAAATATTATTAGGTTGCTGGCATGATAACGAAACCGCGTTATTGTCGCGGACATTTTGTCCGTTATTATTTTCTTAATTTTCCATTTTATTCTGCACAAATTTCAGCATCATTATCAACATCATTATCATTATCAACATCAGATTCTCATTTTTCTGATTATTATTATTATTATTATTATTATTATTATTATTATTATTTTCCTATTTTGTCGTCTTCTTGGCTACAACTTTTACATTTCCTTTTATTCTCATCATTATCATTAATATCGCCATTCTTCGCCGCCATCATCTTGGCCATCTTCTTTTACTCCGCCATGTTGTTGTTGTTATTGTTGACACCCTATGCATCTTCAACATCATAAAAAATGTGGTCTGTCGTGAGGCTGGCAAACTTGAAAAAAAGAATGAAAAACTGGCCCTAGATTTGAAGTAAGAACATGCGCATTGTCACAATTAACGCAAAAGACAACACCGGTGGCGCCACAGGGCCGACTCAAATTGTTTGTTCGCATAGACGCTGTAACGTGTCCAATAAGTGTTTGCCATATAAGATCAAGCCCGAGCAGCCGACTCTGGAGATGTTGAAAACAAATGGATACTTTACGGACAGATATGTGTGACATTTTAATAAGACGAGCGAAATTAAGAAAATGGCTCATACTGAAAAGCGGGAGAAAAATCCATGAACTAAAATATGAGGTTCGGCATAGCGTTGTCCTGGAGGAGGTGTGTACATACCGTAATTTCTCGAAAATAATACACATTTTTTTTTTTACTGTAAATTACAAGTGATATTAGGGTGCGTATTATAAATAGGTTTAAACAAAAATATGTTTTCGTTATTGATTTATAATAATAAATACGTACTTGTTGTTCTAAAATAAGAAAGATATTATCCCAATTTTCATTTTAAATCCAACAATAATAATTGTAACATTTTTTGTCAATGAATTTATGTTTATCAGTAAACGCATTTTTTAATTAGTGAAAAAATAAAAAATCTATAAAAAGGCCAATTTCGAAGAAAAGAGGATATCAAAGTTAAAAATTTATTGAAATTTTAATTTTCATCATCATCATCATCGTCACTTTCTATTATAGAATCAATATCTAAATTGTCATTAAACAAATTATTATTCACTATATTATCTTCGTCCTGTTCAAAATTATCTTGGGCCTCTTCAAAGGACGTCATCTTCAGAGCCATCTATGGCTGTCGTGAGACAGCACTTCTTGAAACCTCTCTTTATAACATCCTCACTGACGGAATCCCATTTTGGCAGTAAAATAAAATGTTAAATATTTATCGAGAAAACCGCGATGGTAATTTTCAACATTATTTTAGCCGCTTAGTTTCAATTTTATTCTTAATGTCAAGGTCGACAAAATGGCTTCGCAATTATTATTTTTTTTTTTTTTGACAAAATTTATAGATGCGTATTATTTATAAGGATAGATATATTTCTTAATTTTTAGATCATTTGTTGGGGTGCGTATTATTTATGGGTGCGTATTATTTTCGAGAAATTACAGTGACCTTTGCCTTTTTATGCTGATGGTCAGCCCGAACACAGAGAATACTCTCGAAAAATGATCCATTATGGTTTGCATGTCCTTTTCTGTACGAGAAACGAAGTCCGAATCCTCAGCATAGAGTAATATTCGAATAACTGACTGGAAAGTCTTTGATTTTACATTGAAATAATTCAAGTCAAAGACTTTACCTGTGGTCCTAAAACGCAGGTACAAACCGATTTCGCAATCCTGGAAAGCATAAAGGATGAGCCACGGAAAAGAAAATAGAGAATAAAGTGGGGGGCCAGAATGGCGCGTTGCTTAACTCCATTGTCACTGGTTATGAGTTCCAATAGCGACTCATTGAAAGTAAGACGCCCTTTTATCTTCCTATTCTTACAAAGCCTGGTGGACAGCCTATCTTACCGAGAATAGTCGAGAGAGCCACCCCTATTTATAGGTTCAAAGGCTTTGGCCAGATTGACAACGACCTGGTGAAATGAGACCCGGTTCTCATTCAGTTGATGGGGCAGAGAAGATCTTATCCGATGTGCATCTTCCCTGTCTAAATCTCAGGGATGAATCGACGTCAAATCTTGTAAGCCTATTAAGTAGAAGAAGACTTTACCCACTGCCTAAAGCCAGTTTATTCTCTGGTAGTGCCCCACACACCGGTTTTGACCCTTTCCCGTTAAGCAAGGAGATAATGAATGCATCAACCCAGTTCAGGTGTACAGGTGCCACTGACAAAATATCCGAATCACACACACACACACACACACATATTCAAAAGAGGGTTCAATACCAGGAGTAGAGCAGTAAATAGTTATTATAAAATTTTTACCTGTCTATATTTCTGAGTTGAGGTATTATGTACGCTATTTACATTATTATTGTCCTCATCTTTGTTGCTATATTTATTACAATCTACCAGGGCGGTTAGCCAATCCCTGCTGCAGGCGCATGCTCAGGCACATTTGTTTGTTCAAAAGTCATAGAGCCCACCTGTTGTTTATACTGCAACTACGCTGAGCGGACATAGTTACTGTTTCTGAGAAAGTGCATGTTACCTCGCGTGATCAAAAGTCTGAACAAGTCCAGCACACTCAAACCCTCGGTCACGATGACTTGTGATTCCGTGCTAGGACAACCATTGACAGGAAGTAAAGAGTTCACCCTATTTCATTCATAAGGCTTGGGTCAACTCGTGGTATGGTTTTCAGGCACTTTACAAAGTTGTCGCACGCACATATGAGGTGGGATAAAAAAATGTACATTTCAATTGCTCCCACCGATAAATTTATAATACTCTGTTTTCTTCTTCTTCTTCTTCTTCTTCTTCTTCTTCTTCTTCTTCTTCTTCTTCTTCTATTACACCTAACGACGTGCGTTTGTTTATTTAAAATAAAAATTTCAAATAAACTTTTAAGAGGTCAATTGATAAAAATCACCTGAGGATATATATATATATATATATGTGTGTGTGTGTGTGTGTGTGTGTGAACCTAAAGAGCCACGTAATCATACCTAGGTTTCACCTATACGGATCTTCAGGTTCAACTGCCCAAAGTTGACCCTGACGATCCGTCTAGGTGAAACCTTGGTAGGTTTACCTGGCCCTTTAGGTTCATATTTAGGTTTGCTCTACTTAACGCATTGAGAACTTTACATAGTTACTTCTGCTTTACTCGTTTTGGAGGGGGTTTTTTTTCTGGACTCTGAACTTGAATTCTGGACGATTGTTTTTGCCTCAATTTCATGATCTTAGTTCTTTCTTTTTTATCCCTTATTTTCCCTTGGGCATTGGTTTGCTCAATTACAAGCCAAAATACCTAAGGTTTTTCGAAACGATTATAACTATTTATATTATTATTATTATTATTATTATATATTGGTTAGATCTTTCTGACATATTGATTATCTCGATTTTTAGTCAAGTTAATACTTCTCCCCATATATATATATATATATATATATATATATAGAGAGAGAGAGAGAGAGACAGGTGTGGGTGCGCGCGCACGCGTGTGTGTGTGTGTATTTGGGGCGGATATTTAATAACAAGTGTGATGGAAGCAAAAAGAATCTAAATGGAATCTGCTAGATTACATACCTAAAACACATTAAAAAAATTTTTTTCAAATTCCCAGTGCCTCTGGTTCGTACGCATGCGCAGTTGCACCAACGTAAACAAATCTAGTCCGATGAAGTCCAAAGGCTACGAAACGCGTCACATGAAAACTTTTTCCCATTTTGTCATAGATCTTTGGCCTAAATTATTTTTGATATATGAAAATGTATATTTCGTTATCCCATATATATATATATATATATATATATATATATATATATATATATATATATATATATATCAGTCAATCAGTTATGTGCCCTGCGTGATATACGCTTAGGCGATCATGTATCTTTCGATACATGACTTACGAGGCAGATTTTTCTCGCAGTAGGTTGCCATTTCATTCTCCGGTAGACCAATCGCAGAAAGAAAAAAGAAAAAAACGGTTTGTACTGCTATTTACCCATAGCTGAGTATATACATATGAGATATGCGATTATATATATATATATATATGTGTGTGTGTGTGTGTGTGTATGTGTGTGTGTGTATCTCTTTATATATATATATATATATATATATATATATATATATATATATGTGTGTGTGTGTGTGTGTGTGTGTGTGTGCGTGCGTGTGTGTGTGTGTGGAGAAATATGATATTTAAATTTCTATATCTCAGACCAATGTTAGGTAAATGAATGACAAAGTGGAAAAAATTCTATGTAATACAATCCACTGATCGTCATCAGACTGCAGAATCTGATCTTAGGCTGGATACGCAGGTATTCAGATCCTATGTAAAGTGCAGAGATGCTCAGGCACTGGGCAGACCGCATAGTTTGATCCAAGGCAGAATGCATAATATGCTCTGATCCTAGTGAGATTGCACAGATATTCTGATCCTAGTCAAGGTGTATAGATGCGTAGATCATCTGCAAACTGCATAGTCTGATCGTAGATAAAATGCACTGAATGTTTTGATACTAAGCAGAGTGCCCAGATATTCTAATCCTAGAGAGAGCGCATAGTCTGATCCTAGCAGATAGCACAGGAAGCTATGATCCTAGGCAGAGTGTCCAGATATTCGGATCCTAGGCAAATCGCATAGTTTGATCTCAGACTAAACGTACAGATATTACCATCCCAGGCAAAGATGTACGGATACTCGGCAGTCTGCATAGAAAATCTAATCGTAAGCAGAATACACGCATATTCTGATCCTAAACTGAGCGCTCAAATACTCTGATGTTAGTCTGTCTATACAGACAGAAGTCCTGATCCATATGTAAATATTTTTTTAGGTTATTTTGACGGAAACTAGTCTAACTGTTCACTTCTGTACTGTTGTGTCTACTATTATCACAATTATTGCTATAAATTGTGGTAGTTGTGGCAGCCATTATGTAAATGGCGGAAATTTCGTCAAAGCACTACATGACATGTTGATAATCAAAATCATCGAATCAAAGAAGCTGACGGTTGTCTTGACTGCGTAACGATACACCATTAGTCATCGACAGAAAGAAAAAAAACGTTAATCCACAAATTGTAATAGGCCAGGAAGAGGCGAGAAGAATGCAACGAAACAAGGCACGGCCTCGTTCTCAATTCGGATATTTCCATCTGACCTACTTTAGAGACGAGGTTCGAGCTCCACCTCTCTTTATATGTTTGTTATTTTTTGACTTTCTTTTCACATACACGACAATAATATGACAATGATAAAATCGGTCAATAATTATTTATAACTATTTATACTGGGACTCATGCATGCAATTACAAGTAATCCATGATAATGTTTTAAATTTTGAAATCATATTTATTTTTGCCATATGAAGTTTTGATTGTCTTTCAGTCATTTTGCCTCACCGGCTATTCACTTCCGCTGCACCTGGGGGTGCCATACTGTTTGGTAACCACTGCACTATGCATATTATACAAAAATATTTGGGTACACCTCCCAAACTCTAGATGACCAGAACCTGGTAGTTGATCTCTCTCTCTCTCTCTCTCTTTCTTTCTCTCTCTCTCTCTCTCTCTCTGAGGCAAAAATCAAGAAGGTTGTTGATCTTCAAGAGGGACAAACTTTTGAGCGACAAACAGTACGGCTTTCAACAGTCTCAGTTAAAATCTTGTAAATGTAGGAATTCTGGAATAACTCTTCTTTTTTTAAATATGTTTCAAGATTATTCCTATTCTGTTTGGTTTTTGATAATTTTAAGTGGCTAATTCCTATTGAGAGAGTGTCCTATGGGATTTTTGTAATCCTCATTTTTTGAACAGATATGTTTTATACGTAATCATTGGCTGTGGATTATTTTATTAATTTTTTTTAAGAATGGTGGGGTGGCAGCTATTGAAATTTAGGTAGAAATGACCATCTGTGTGTTTGGGGTATAGTGCAGTGGAGATGTGATTATTATTTAGATGGACCAGTACATCTAAAAACGGAATAGATATGGTGGAATATTCGATTATGAATTTGATGGAAACTGTTGAGGTGTTTCTTAAGGTCTCGAAGACTGTTCTCTCTCATATGAAGAAAATATTATCTATGTATCTGTGGTAATGTAGGGATGCTAGGTGGCTACTCAACATATCTTGTTCCATGGCATCCACGAATATATTCGCATAGCTGGGGGTCATTTTCGTTCCCATCGCTGTGCCTCTGACATTGAAGAAAATGGTTCACGTTGAACTCTAAATTGTTATGCGTAAGTATGAATTGTATAATGATGTCTTGTGTGTTGTATTCCTGAAAGCCTTTGCCACGTAAAAATTATTACAGGCTGGAATTCCCTCCGAGTAAGGAATGTTATAATATATGGATGACACATCCATGGTCTCTTGGAGTGAAGCATTTGGTAATCTGTTTATATTTTTCAGAATTCTAAAGAAATGGCTAATGTCTTTGACATAACTCGAAATTGTGGGTAGTAGAGTTTTGAGGTTTTGAACAATGTAAGAATTCAGTGAAATCGTCTGGTCTTTCTAATTATCAGCCTATAAGACTTTTACCTTTTTTTTTTTGGTAAAGTGATGGCGGCTTTAATCAGCTTTAAATTAGTTAAGCATCACACCTCGCAGGTTTTCTTTCAGATATGGTTATCGCTTCTCTAGGTCAACTGCTGATGTGCTAACGATTATTGCTGGAAGATTCTATCAAGCTTTAGATAAGAATGCTGAAGCTCAGGCTGTTGCTATGCATTTCTCGAAGTCATCTGACAAAGACTGGCATATTGGTATTCTTCACAAGTTGAAAGGTTATATTATTTCTAGAAAAATTTTCAACTAATTCAGTGTTTCTTATTATAATGAAAGTTGCTTGAACGGCCACTCTTCAAAGTCTTTTTGCATTAACGCAGGTGTCCCACAGAGCAACATCCTTGGACATACGTTGTTTGTGATGGCATCAGTTCTCAGCTCGGTATCTATGTTGACGGCACAACCATTTATTCTTGCCTTAATATTAACTTGAGTGTTTCGATATGGTCAAATTAATAGCTGATCTAAAAAATGACCTACATTCTATTGTTAACTGGGGCAAGGAATGGCTTGTTAATTTTAACGATTCAATGACAAAATTGCTCTCCATCAATCGTCTGAGAGAACCCTTTCTGCCTTCCATCAGCATGGCTCCAGGACTGTGATTGTATTGTCAGTATGGCAAACAGAATTCCTTTGTCTACATCCTGATATACTTTGGAAAGCTGGAAGTTTGAAAGAGGCTAAGGTGACGTCATGTTTAACGTCCATTAGGGACAAAATCGCACCAAAAAGAATGAATATTTTTTGCAGCTTTTAATATATATATATATATATATATATATATATATATATATATATATATATATATATATATATATATATATATATATAATACAGGTAATACATTCGTTGCTATATAATCCAAGTGGATCCTAGTAATATAAAATATTAAAACTGATCCGCAAAAAGAGCTCAATGTATTTATTATAAATTATGTATATAAATTACATAATACAGGAATCCAGAATTACTTCATGAGTATAGACTATTTCAACTAACGTCAATGTGTCAGCTTTATTCAACTGAAATGGTGGACTTTCTTGTTGGTAACTTTTCTATAAACCTCTTACTAAAGGTCATTAATAATTCTATTTATCATGACATCTAGGGAGTGTAAAGTGTTGTTAGACTCAGTTTCAAAGGTAAAGTCTATTGCAGGTTCTACGCTACTAAGTTTTTTAATAAGGTCGGGTAAAACTATGTCCGGTTGATATATTAATAGAATATCATTGATCTATTTAAAATAAGAATTTTGTTGTAAAATATTTTTGAAATGCCCACTTTTTAGAATTTCCAAAGATAGGCAAGCCAAAATGCCACTAAGCGGAGACCCCATTAGTAAACCACATTTTTGTCTATAAAAATTGTTATCGAAGGGGAAAAAACATTGATTAGTGATTAAAAATGCAAATAGCATTATTAACAACAATAACAATTTTTGTATTCATATGTAAATACCGACCATATAAATTGCAGTTGATACAGCTGGAGGCGAAACTAATCGTGACCTTGAACACAAAACTACTAGAGAAGTAGTAGTAAATACTTCTTCTAACTAATTATAATTTAGAATATTCTATTTACTACTATTTTTGCTTTGGATATCAACATGGACAGGGTACTAAAAACTAAAATTCTGGATCTAGCTAATAGGACCCCCAGAGCAGAGAAAATATGGAATCATTGGTACCGAACATTTTAAAACTTCCTCAATCATATTAAGGGTGAGGAGTTGGATATTCTTAAAAATTACGTGCCGACTGATGTATACGAACTCTTCAGCGAATGTACAAAGTTTGAAGACTCTATTAACATTCTAAAGAGAGATTTCGTCCAAGAAAAAAGTGAGATATACGCCAGGTATATGCTTGCAAGCAGAACTTCACAGGCGGTAAAAAATTTGGATGAATATTATCAAGCATTGCAGGTGAAGAAATGCAAATTCAAAGATATTACTGCTCAATTTTACAAAGTGATAGCTCCGATTCGACAGAGATTTCTTGAAAACAAAACGCTCACCCTAACAGAAGCTGGAGATCAAGCGAGAAGTGTGGAAAGGGCTATACTATATTCTGAAGCCTATTCTGCTAATAGCCAAAAAAATGGTATCAAGCGGCGTCAGTATCGGAATCCGGATTAATTCCTTAATTTCTCAGCAAGACGAAAATCAACGGACCGGATATCCGCTGCTAGCAAATCCCTTTCAAAAGATTTTTTTTTCTGTGGAAGTAAATTTTTTCTAGAAGTAAATGTCCAGCTCGAGGAATGAATTGCTGCCATTTCAAGAAGAAAGACCATTTCACTAGTCTTTCGTTTGAAAGCTAAGTTTTCTGCTGCATTACCTATCATGGCCACGGTAACTACAGGGCTACATAGAATTTCGAAAATCACGTCAAAATGCCTCGTGAAAAAAAAAAAAAAAAGTAAAAAAAGAAAAAACTTACCGCGCTAATAGATTCAGTAAGTAGTCACAGTTTGTCGATACCAAGATAGCTTAGTCTATGGATTTGGACGTTAGACCTGCTAATTCTACCATCAGCATGACTTTGTATGACTTGTTATTAAAAACTTTAGGAAAATGTAAAGCGAATCTTACGATGGATACAGAAACTTAAGAAGAAATTTAATTTATCCTTAATGGATAATTTATCTGCTGATGTAATCATCAGACAAGACTGCACAAAAAAATAGAAATTTTATATGAGGGCGACAGACCACCTTTAAAACAGTATGGACTAACTTGCATAAGGATTAAACCTCCTCCTCTGTTTGAAAGTCTATCTATTGAAGGATGCCGTTTGGGATCACAAATGGAGTGGATGGGTTTCAAAGAATTTTGGATGAAATAATGGAAAAGGATGGTCTAAATGGAACATTCGCGTAAATAGATCACGTGACTATTTGTGGTATTAATAAAAGAGAACATGACACTAACTTTGGCAAAAGTGAAACTGCGACGCTAAATCATTCTGGTGCAGAATTCTAAACCTCTTTGAACGAAACCACGTGATCAAGAAAATTCATAAATATGAAACCCCGACACGATTTAGACAGTGAGTCCTTAAAATAATCAACTCGTCACACGAATCCATGAAACCCAAATTCCTCGTTAAAAGTTAATTTTTATTAACATCAACCCCGGCTTGTGGAATTCAATTTCTTTTCAACATCAACTCATCTAGTGACCAATTCAATGAAAACGAGACTCAGATACCAACTCACTCAATATCTTAACAACATAAAGGAAATCGTAACTATATCAGTCGAAGCGAAACAACTCTACAGTAAGTCAAGGAATCTATTTCATTCAATTTCACCATCAACATAAACTGTTTGATTCCTTACCAGATCAATAGCATATCTTTTATATTGCCCTTGATCACACAGCCAAGAAGTGTTTTAAACAACTTTATTAAATCGTGTGTACTTGTTATATAAAAATATTTTTCTGTTAAAACAAATATCTACCAATTTGATTATTTCTCTTGCTGTTGTTGTCTTTGTTGCATTGATTTTAGTAAAAATAGTAGAGGGTCAGTTGAATTTGTATTTTGTCACCGATACATGGTTGCCGATTCCTAGGAAAGAGCTCATGAGAAACTACATTCAGAAGAACATGTACGAACCTAGCTGATTCAGGCGAATCCCAATTAAACTCTGGTTAGATTACCGAATGGAAAGAAAAGTCCTGTTTCTCTACGTCACCTCACTCTATCTGGGGTGGGGGTTGACAATCTCCAAGCCGAATCAGTCACAATAGTCTCAAATAAATTTATACAGGATTCGGACGGAAATAACATACCAAAATCAGAAAATACTAAACTACGACCAATGTCCAGTGATTCAACTGAAATTGCTGAACCAGAAACCTGTAACTTCCCTACCCCAAACACTGAAAAAATGCCCCCCCGACATCAAATCCTCTAACGCGAAATAAGTGTATTGTGGGAGCATTGTTATTATTATAAATAAAAATAAAATATAAAATAATAATAATGATGAAAATTATACAATAAAATAAAATTTAAACCTCGTTTAAAATAAATTAAATAAATAAAAAATAAAAATAATAAAATTATTCCCAGCATGCAACAGGGACTGTTCCTGTCGGAAGTATAGACATCCCGCCAAGAAACGTGAGATTCAATCTCTTTGCCCAAGGACTGTCATGATTACAACACGTGTGTAAGTTTCCTACGTGATAGGACTTGTGATATTACGGAGTAACTTTCTCCCTTTAATAATATGAACATTATCACAATTGTAATGTAAAGCGCACACACACTAATGCATAAATAAAATTACATAGAATTTATCATATTTTTTTATTGTTATTGTCTATGTTTGTACTGTTTTCCCACGTGAACACAAGCCCAATTTATGTGGAGGTATATTCAATCACACATGGTGTGATTGAATATACCTCCACAGTATCACCAAAGAACCTAAATGACTCGATAATTAAACACTAAAAATAATTAATTAATTTGTTTTTTTTGAAACTGTATTCCATTTTTTTTTCTTTTGCTGAAATGAAGTATTTCAAATTAACAGTGTCAAAAAAAAAAAAAAAATGGAGGAGAATGTTATATTCATTTCATATGCAAATCTCCACGATATAAATAGCAGTTGGTAGATTGGTAGAGCTGGAGTCTAAACTACATCAAAACAAACTTACTACCTACTAACTCTGTAACATCGACTATCCCAAAAATTGTATCAAATCTTAATAATAATGACAAAGAAATCTAGAAAGACAAAACTGTGTGTAAAGGAAATGCGTAGCAATTTTTTTTACAATAAGACGGACAATAAATTAAATTATCTTTTATCAGATCCGACGACGATAATTTGTTTATTTGTTTCTTTATTAAGGTAATTTAATTTATTCTCTCTTCCCCCCACCCACCTTTTTCTCATTCTCTGTTTTTACCTTGTCTTCTATTTCTTTGTTCTCTTACACTTCCTGTCTTTTCTTTTTCTTTTTCTTTTTCTCGTTCGCTTTTGACTTTTTCTTGCTTTCTTTTTCTCTCTTTACCTTTCGCAAACTTTCTTTGTCTTTTTATTTTCTCGCACACTTTTTCTGTCTTTACTTTTTTTCCTTTAATTCTATTTTGTATATTTTTTCTTTCCCTGTCTTTTCATTTTCCCTGCCTATCGGTATTTTTCTATTTCACATTATATATATATATATATATATATATATATATATATATATATATATATATATATATATAGATAGGTAGATAGATAGATAGATATAATTTATTTTAGGATATTAAATCAAAAACATGGCAAAAATCGCTACACAATTGCAGCCTTGTTTCGACGGACATCAATACGTCTCCTCAGGCGAGGAGACGTATTGATATTTATTGACAAATAATATTTTGTTCTACTCTGTATTTAACCCGCTTTTAAATTAAAGGTTACGAACGTTAGAATTGTACTGTATCTGTTCTCATCTTACCTGGATATATATATATATATATATATATATATATATATATATATATATATATAAGGTAGGTGAAAAAATAATGACGTAATAATGTCGTTTTTTGACGTTAAAAATACGTCAAAAAACGACATTATTACGTCATTATTTTTGCACCAACCTTATATATATATATATATATATATATCTAGTGAGAAGGTATGGGTTTGTAAAAGAGTGACTATTATAGCTAATATATATATATATATATATATATATGTGTGTGTGTGTGTGTGGTGGATTCTTCCGTCGTATTCGATGTATGAGGGTTAAGATCCAAGGAACCGACAGCCAGACACCTGCACATATGATTTGATTATAGTGGTGAAGTTTTTGTGCAGAACCAACCAGACTTTTTGAAGAACCGGGTACAAAGTCCCCAAACGCCCCTCACAGGTTTTGAATTCAGAGTTGTCCTTCTCTAGACCAATTGCCCTCCAAGGCTATAGAACCCAGTCTGTTCTACTATTTGCCCATAGCTGAAGGGAGAAGAAGAGGATTAATACCAATCCTAAGGGCATTAGCAAACGTAAATGTAGCGGATTCGACTGGAATTCGAACTCGGCTCTCCGATATATCGGAATTTCAGGTCGATTATTTGACTTAATACGATCATTCCTGTCAAACCGTGTAATGAAGGTCGACCTTAACGGATTCTCCACCAGTTCCTTTTCCCACGAACGCAGGTCTTCCCCAAGGCTCTATCCTAGGCCCTACTCTGTTCCTTATCTTCATTAACGATCTCTCCGATGTCATCAGTTCCCAAGTAGACATCTATGCTGTTGACACTACTCTTTACTCCTGTCTTAATAGCAAATCTGGTATTGCTGACAAAACTAATCTGGCCGTTATTCTCGAAAAGGACCTCCAATCGGTTGTAGACTGGGGCAGGAATTGGCTGGTTAACTTTGATGCTTCTAAAACAAAACTGCTCTCTATTACTCACCACAAGGAACCATCCCTGTATAAATATAAAACAAAACTACTCACATAAAAACGTATATGCATACGCGCACACACTATACACTTACATATACATATTCTTACATAGGTGTGCCCACGCATACATCCATATATATATATATATATATATATATATATATATATATATATATATATATATATATATATATTGGGGGAAAATGTATGATAAAAGTGATGATTTTTACAAACAAAAATTTGGATTACCTCTTAGTGGAGTGATGGCATGTATCTTCTTAGAATTTCTCGAATCTGGGCTTTTACAAAATGTTTTTTCCAAACATTCAACATTCTTCAGATATATTGATGATGCTTTATTAATATATCCCCGTGATACTGATTTAGCGGATCTTGTAGATAAATTAATCAAAGTCGAACATACAATAGAATATACATACGAAATGGAAGAATACAATTCCTTACCTTTCCTAGATATCACGCTACACCGTGTTAACAACAGTTTAAAACTTGGTGTACACTGGAAATCAACAAAAAGATTCTAATACATTTATATTCTCATCATAACAAAAAAATAAATAAATCCGGTATAATCTTAATAGCAGTCTAAATGTGCAGCCCTCAATATTTACATAAAAATGAGAAATACATTGAAAGCATTTTAAAGTTTCTTTAGTACACAAATTAATTTTTTATTCAATGCGAATCAAAAGGCTCATAAAATATTCCAAAATAGAAAAATGGCTCCTCCTGAGAAACCCAATGAATCAAAAAATATATGTTGACTACCAACAAACTCTCTCAAATGTACAATTGGAAAGAATTTATCTAAACTCAACATAAAATTAGTTACTACTGCATCTAAAACAATACGCTAAAACATGAAGGAGGAATGTATTCGATTGTCTGTAATAATTGTCACAAAAAATACATAGCAGAAACCTCAAAGAATCTAAATAAAAGATTATATGAACACAAGAGACATTTTACAAGACCATGACATCAAATGCATTTGTTGACCACCGTAACGGGACTGACCGCAATTTTGACATAAAAAATCAACTCTGATCAAAGGAGAAAGAATTCACGACAACGACAATGTCTAAAAAGTGACTATATTGTCATACACACACAAACACACACACACACACATACACACACACATACACACACATACACACACACACATATATAACGATGAATGATAATTTTCAATATTACGTTTATATACACGCAGTCATATACATATAAATATATATATTCTTACATAGTTGTGCCCACACATGCGTCCATCCAGGCATATACATGTCTTATAGCCTAAATTTTATATCTATCAGAATATATATATATATATATATATATATATATATATATTTTATATCTATCAGAATATATATATATATATATATATATATATATATATATATATATATATATATATATATATATATATATATATATAACGTTGAACGATAATTTTTAATATTATCATTGTTTAAATGTCTATTATTTGGAATAAGATCGTTGGTGAATTTGGTGTGTTTATTTTGCTGAGATTGGGGGAGGGGGCACAAACTCTTTTTACGGCGACGAAATTATAAAAATATAAAGATAAAACAATTTAAGTTTAACGTGATGACGCTTTCAAAATATTGACTATTTTCACCTTATTTTTATTTTATTTTTTTTTTGTATAGGATAAATTTGAAAATTTATTTGGAACCTAACCAGTCTTCTTTAGGCAGCATTTATAAATATTTTACCTACTAATGAATACAATGATTTTTATCTGTTTAGTGTCCGTAACATTTTGCTTCACTTGAGTTATCTCCCTTAAAATGACGCAAGGCGACATTGTTTTTTGTTATGATACTGTTGAACTATTCAAAGACGTCTACGAAGCCGAGATATGAAAAATCGACCGGTTCTTATTTTTTACATTGGATCTGTTCTTCGCAATCTACTCCCTTTTCTTTCTTTCTTTCTTTCTTTCTTTCTTTCTTTCTCTCTTTTATTGCTTTCTTTCTATTTGTTCTTTCTCTATTTTCTTACTTTCTTTCATTCACTTTTTCTTCCTTTTGCTGTTTCATTCTTTCTCGTTGCTTCCTTTTTTCCCTTCGTTCTCTTTTTCTTTTTTTCATTCTCATTTCCTTTCTTTCTTTCTCTCTGTTGCTTTATTTTTCTTCTTTTTCTTTCTTTTTTCTTTTTCTCTTCCTTGTCCTTCTTTCTTTCTCGTTTTCTTTCTTTTTACTTTCCCTCTTTCATTCAATTTTTCTTTCTTTAATTGTTTCTTTTTTCTCATTCTTTTTCTTTGCCCTTCTTTCTTTTCTTTCTCCTTTTTCTTTCTTTTATTTTCATACACTTCTTTCTTTCTATCTCTTTTCTTTCTTTCTTTCTCTTTCATTCTCTTATTGCTTTCTTTCTTTGTTTTTTCTTTCTTTCGTTCTTTTCCTTCCATTGTTTCCTTCTTTCTCTTTCTTTGTTTTTCTTTTTCCTTCTTTTTTCTTCTTTTTTCTTTATTTCTCTTTATTACTCTTCTTTCTTTCTATATTTTGTCTCTCTTCTTTTTTCTCTATTATAGCTTCCTTCTTTCTTTTCTTCCTTCATTCATTCCTTTCTTTCTTTCTTTCTTTCTTCCATTTTCTTTTTCTTTCACTGTTTCCTTCTTTTTCTTTCTTTTTCCCTTCTTTTTCCTTTCGTTTTTCTTTATTT
>OZ010603.1:60589784-60714784 GCA_963932145.1 Acanthosepion lycidas | reverse complement strand
CAAGCTTCGTTTATTGGCATTTCTTTGTGATTGAACAAAGAAAATACCATAAATGAATCGGACTTGCTCAGTCGGTACAGAAGCTAGTAATGTTATTTGCAGACATTGGGAGTATTACATTTCCGGCAGATCTCCGACCGGGTCTATTCGCTTTTTAACGCGAAAGAAGCGAGGTTTCTACTTCACAAGGCCGCTACCAAAATGACTTATTTTCTTATGTAAGTATTGCCTTTGTAAAATACGCATTTTAACTCTTGGAACTACTTAATCTAAATCCATCATAAAATTTTAGTCATTTCTTTTCTTTTTTTTAATTTACAATGATATTCACCCCGAATATGGCCTAGGAGTCACTCGTGGTTGAGAGTTACAGATTAAGAGGCACCACTCCAAGCAAGGTGATAATGCCACTAAGACGCAAGGAATCGCCGAAAGTGAAGAAAAGGCTTTAGAAGAAAACCAGAAACCCCATCGTAAACAGGTAAGGGGTAAACATACTATCGTTTAAAAGACCAGAAAGGAGTGTGAACAGGGCGATAGGCGAACCTATCTACTCCTGTTTAGGGAAAAAGTAAAAAAAAAATGGTAAATAAATGAAGTTTAGGAGGAGATTTTAAAAGTATGGAGTTGAAGTAGACTTTAGAAGGAACCGGAAACCCAAACCTAAAAAAGGAAACAAGGAGTAAACATCTACTCCTGTTTAAAAGATCGAGAAAGAGTTTGAAGCAGACAATAGGCGAACTTATCTACTATAATTTAAAGAAAAAAAAAACGTAAATGAATAGTAAATAAAGTTTCAAGGTTTTAGGTGGAGATTTTAGAAATATCGAGTTGAAGTAAACTTTAGAAGAAACCGGTAACAACTTGAGAAAAATCTTTTGTTTTAATTTCTCTTTTTCGTAAATATGTAGTTTTATTTTTATTCTACCTTAGTAAAAAAAAAATCAACGAATAGTTGTTTTGATATACGCTGAATATAGGGACTAAATTATTCTGTGAGTGAACATTAATCTGCAGTCAATCACAACATATCGTCCTCAGTATGAACATAAAATCTGGCAGCAATGAACTCTGATCGAGAGAGTAGATATTTTGAGAAACGTGGAAGTACCTGTTAAATGTTGTCCTTCCCAGAGCATGGAGCATTATAAAGTACAGGCTCTCGAGAAAGCAGTTGAGCAACATGCTCCATAAGTTTTCTATGGAGTTGAAGTCAGGAGATTGAGGTGCCTATGTCATAACACTCACCTGCTTCTCATCAAAATATTCCTTCATCTATTTTGATTTGTGACAGGGAGCATTATCCTGCATAAAAAATGAACTTGGTGGGGTCGATTTACACCCTTTCAACAGAAGGGAACAGAAAAGACTGTAAAATTCTCTTGTATTGCTCGCTCCTGAGAGACTTTTCAATAGGTTTTAAGAAACCAGTTCCATGAAAAGAAAAGCATCCCCAGAACATTATACGGATGCTTGACAGTACTTACTGCGAACTTCAAAGAGCTTTCAAAGCTTCTTCGGATTTTAGATTGCTTATCCTTTGAATTTAGCTCAACTTTCGTTTCATCGGAGAAGAGAACATTTAGTAAAAAAAAATCAGGTGAGTCACTTCAAATCAGGTGAGTTATCGAACAGCACTGTATATATATATATATATATATATATATATATATATATATATATATATATATATATATAAACATACCTTAACTCTGAAAGTATAAAATTATGTACAAAATATTTAGATTTCAGTATTAAATAACCCATAGTGGTGTTGATATGCCACCAAACAACTAACATGAAAGAACTTTCATGACATTAATCCATATAATATCCTATAATTTCTTCAAGAAATCAAACTGCAATACAACATATAACTTCAGCAAAACTACAACATATCATTGCATCTAGTAATTATGTACACACAAACATGTACATGCGCAAAAGCTAAGTATTATCTACCATGTATTCAACTGTGAAAGCAGAATAACTTATATCATATTTTTATTACTTCAAAGCTCCCAAGAAAATTACATTTCGGTATTAAATGACCCATGAGGAGTTGATATGCCGTTAAACAAACAAATAAACAAATAAATCGATCACAACAACAAAAAATGTATATTTGGATGCGTGATGACGAGAGTTGAGTTCGAAAAAAACATCTATAAATACTTCAGACTCCAATTACCTCAGTTATCAAAAATTTAGTATAGTAGATGGGGAAATTTAATGCAGAATAGGCTGTGCTAGAGGTATTTATGCCGTTCACCGTAAATTGCTAAAAAATCAAAACATTAACCTGAACATTCGAGTCATGTTCTCAGGTAGTCTTGTCAAATTGAAACTTTCATGCGGATGCCATGTATAGCATCAAATCATTTAGAAATATCCAAACTGTCAGCTGTATACAACCACTTTCTCAGATCAATGGTTAAAAATGGTTTTGAGCCCGTGAAGCCTGTGAGACTTGACGAAGTCGACACTTCATCGAACCTCGTCGACTGGTGCTACAGAATCGTAAACAGAGAACTGTACCAAATAACAGAAACCACATCACTTGAGGACTTTCAAAAGCAGCAACAACTAAAATGGATAGCACATATAACTGAAAGACAAAATAATGAAGGCTGAATGTCTTGGCAAAGATCATCATTCTTTGAAATTGTAAACTGGTGCTTCAGAATCACATACAAAGAAATGTACCAAACAGCAGAAACCAAATCAGATGAGGACTTTTAAAAGCGGCAACAGCTAAAATGGATAGCATATATAACTGAAATAGAAAAAAATGAATGCTGAGTGTCTTGGCAAAGATCGTCCTTCTTTGAACTTTGTGGACTGGTGCTTCAGAATCGCATGCAAAGAAATGTACGAAATAACAGAAACCACATCACTTGAGGACTTTCAAAAGCAGCAACAACTAAAATGGATAGCAGATGTATTTCGAAGAGAAAATAATGATATAGTCAAAATGTTGACGTTCCACACGACTTCAAACAAAAGATTAGTAAGGAAACCCCCATTGATACTGGAACGAATTAGTGGACTTGAGAAACCTATTTACGTGAACAATCGTTTTCATCAAAATATTTCATAAATTTCAATCGAAAGTAGCAATGGCTAGGGAGTGAAGAAAAGCTAAACTGAATTAGCGCTGGATGCTCGGTCAATAAATACTGAATGTTTCCTTATAAGGAAACGGTTAATATTACTGTTACTATTAGAGATAAAGAGATCAGATAAGACTCTTTGATCGAAGTACGATGGCTAGGGAGGGAAGAAAAGCTAAACTGAATTAGCGCTGGATGCTCGGTCAATAAATACTGAATGTTTCCTTATAAGGAAACGGTTAATATTACTATTACTATTAGAGATAAAGAGATCAGATAAGACTCTTTGATCGAAGTACGATGGCTAGGGAGGGAAGAAAAGCTTAATTGAAGAAGCACTGGCTGCTCGGTCAATAAATGCTAATTATTTCCTTATAAGGAAACGGTTAATATTACCATTATTATAAGAGATAAGGAAATCAGATAAGACTCTTTGATCGAAGCCCGATGGCTAGGGAGGGAAGAAAAAATTAATTGAAGAAGCACTGGCTGCTCGGTCAATAAATGCTAATTATTTCCTTATAAGGAAACGGTTAATATTACCATTATTATAGGAGATAAGGAAATCAGATAAGACTCTTTGATCGAAGCCCGATGGCTAGGAAGGGAAGAAAAAATTAATTGAAGAAGCACTGGCTGCTCGGTCAATAAATGCTAATTATTTCCTTATAAGGAAACGGTTAATATTACCATTATTATAAGAGATAAGGAAATCAGATACAACTCTTTGATCCCAGTCCGATGGCTAGGGAGGGAAGTAAAGATTAATTGAAGAAACACTGGCTGCTAGGTCAGTGAATGCTGAATGTTTCCTTATAACGAAACGGCTAACATTACCATTACTAGTCGAGTTACATTGAATGCCGAATATTTCCTCATAACGAAACGGCTAATATTCTCATTTCCTTTATGATATCATTATTATAAAATGTCGTTGCCTGGGACCCCAGGTTAGGAATATCTGACTTAGAACGCCACCTGTCGACGAACGAACCAATGATGTCAACCATTACGCTATTATACTGGTTACTTCCACGAAAGTACGATGTTTGGTTTTCAATACAATCTTTCAACTAACACGGGATCTCGAGTCGTTTATTAACCGTGACTTCCCTGGTCCGAAACCAGCGGACCGTGTTGCAAACTCCATGCTGCTTTACTTTTCTTATCTGCCTTCCCTGCATACACGACCACGTTTTAGCTTCTTTTCTTTTCTTTTCTTTTTTTTTCTTTTTTTTTAATGTGAGTGTCAAGTGTACTTTTCGGGCTTATTTCGTCAGTCCATCAAACAGGGTCTTGTTCTTTTCCTTCACATTCGCTCCAAAAAGCCGTCTACAGTCTAACAGCACTTCACCACGACCCCCTTAGTTTTATTTGGTTTCGTCTATCTTCTACTGGTCCTCTCGTTTCTTTCTCTTTATCTCTGAAAGAGATAAAGAATATTCAGGAGAATGAATCTCCTGAATGATTCTTTCACGCCTAGATTTGTGAATCCTTCAAGACTTCGTTCTTTTTTCTTTCTTTCTTCCATTCGTTCTTTTTTCTTACTTTCTTACATTGGTTCCTTTTTATTTCTTTCGTTTTTTTTCTTTTTTCTTCCGATATTTCTTTCGTTCTTTTTTCCTTTATTTCGTTTTTTCTTCCGTTCTTTTTTCTTTCATTCGTTCTTTTTTCTCTCGTTCGGTTTTCTTTCTTTCTGCTTCTTTTTCTTTCTTTCTTTTTTCTTTCTTTGCGCCCTTTTTTCTTTCTTTCGTTAATTCGTTCCTTTTTCTTACATAATTTATTTTTTCGCCTTTTTCTTCTTTTTCTTTCTTTCGATCTTTTTTATTTCGTCCCTTTGTCTTTCTTCTTTTTTCTTTGTGCTCTTTTTTTCTTTCTTCCGTTCGTTCGTTCTTACTTTCTTATACGAAATCTTTTTACTTCTTTCGTCATTTTATTTCGTTCTTTTCTTTCTTTTTTCTTCTTTCTTCTCTTCTTTTTTCTTTCTTACGTTCTTTTTTCTTTCTTTCATTTTTTCCCATTCGCTTTTCTTTCTGCTTTTTCTCTTCTTCTTCCGTTCTTCTTTCTTTCTTTCAATCTTTTTTCTTGTTCCTTTTTCTTTCTTTCATTCTTTGTTTTTTTTTTATTTGCGCTCATTTTTTTTTCGTTCGTTTATTTTGTCTTACTTTCTTACGTTAGTTTTTTTTGTTATTTCTTTTGTTATTTTTCTTTCGCTATTTTCTTTCTTCTTTCTTTCTTTCTTTCTTTCTTTCTTCTGTTCTTTTTTTTTTTTTAATTCGTTTCATTCTTTCATTCTTTTTCTCTCTCATTTTTTATCCTTTTTTTCTTCTTTCTTCGGTTATGTTTTCTTTCTTTCGCTCCTTGTTCTTTCTTTCATTTTTTTCTCTCGTTCCTTTTTCTTTCTTTCTTTTTCTTATTTCTTTGTTTTTTCGCTCTTTCTTTAAAAATATTTTATTTGTAATAATTGCTTCCTTTTTTCATCTCTCCCATTGTTCCATTCCTAATTTTGTATTTGCCTGCCGTCCCATTTTTTTTCTACCTTCTAGATTTTACTTTTCAAATTTCTTTTCTTGCTTTCACTTTATTTCAGTTAAAGTCTATTTTTTATATAATTTAATTTGTATTAATGTTATAAAATGTTAATATATATGCATTATATACATTTATTACCGAATATAATTATTAATATCAATAATAGATGCTTTGTATGTCCGATTATATTTGAGAGGCGTATGCAAATAATACAAGTATTACGGGGCAGAAGTAGCGAACATTTTTATTATTTTCTGCAATGTTTCATTTTTTTCTTTTTATTCTTTAAAATATTTCTTTATAGTTAGTCACTTTTTCTTTGTTTTATTTATTCTTAGTTATTTTTATTGCTCTTGTTTCTTTCTTTCTTTCTTTTCTTTTATCTGTCTCTCTTTCTCTTCCGCGTACTACTGTTTTTTTCTTACTTTCACTTAATCTTCTGTTTACATTTTAATTTTCCTTCCTTCATTCCCTCCTTCCTTTCTTTTTTTCTTTCTGTCCTTCTCTATTTCTCATCCGTCTTTCTTTCATCCTTCCTCCCTCTCTCACACTCTCTCTACTTTCCTTTCATTGTTCGTTTTTATTTTATTCTTTCCTCCTCCCTACTTTATCAATTTTCATTTTTCTCGCTTTCAATACAATTTTCCTTATCCCTACATATTCTTTCTTTTTCTTCCTTTCTTTCTTTCCTTCCTTCCTACCTTCTTTCTTTCTTTCTTTTTCCTTCCTTCTTTCTTTCTTTCATTCTTTCTTTTTCCTTATTTCTTTCTTTCTTTGTTTCTTTCCTTCTTTCTTTCTTTTTGCTTTTCTTCGGTCTTTTTTCTTTCTTAACATCTTGTTTTCACTCTTTCCCCCTTCCTTTCTCTCTATCCGCTTCTCCCTCTCTTTTTTTCTCATTATCTCTCTCTTCTTTTCCTGTTTTCTTTTTTTTACTTCTAAATTGCGATTTTGTATATTTTTTCTTTTCTTTTTTCTTTCAACCTCTCTATCATTAACTCCATTACTCTCTCTTGTCCTCTTTCTAGTTCTCTTTCTATCCAACCATTTATTCATGTACATTTCAGCCCTCCTCTCACTCTCTCTCTCTCTTTCTCTCTCTCTCTTTCTCTCTCTCTCTCTCTCTCTCTCTCTTTGTACCGTGCTTGAGTCAGTTGCCTTTACCCACCAGACCACAAATGACTAATTTTATATTCACGCTCTCGCCACGGCCTCACCCGCACCCTGGTCGTCTTTCAAATCAAAAGCTTTCTCTTCGGAAGTGCAATTTTATATACGCTACCCATTAAAGCGAACACAGAGAATTGCCCGTTTCTGGATATTGTCAAGAAAGATGAAACAGATGCCGAGCAAGAGAAGTCAAGATAAAAGAAGTCATTCAAGTTTATATTTATACCACAAGAGTATCAAGGATTTTACATGTCCAGGCGATCGATATATGGCTGAGTGGTTAGAACGTTCGCTCTCTGACCATGAGATTCGGGTTCGAATCTCATCACGCTTGATTTGTCAGGAAGGCGAAATCCTGTTATCGGTCTGGAGGGGAACGGACCCAGCAGCACTTTTGGAAAGTGTTTGTGTGTGAAATTGGGTAGACAGAAGAATTGGGGGACCGTCGATAGCTGTGCTAGCACGAAGTCACAAGTCATCGTAACCGAGGGTTTGAGTGTGCTGTCTTTGCTCAGACTGTTGACCACGTTAAATAAACTAAGAAACTGCAACTTAGGTCTGCTCAGCATAGCTGCAGTATAAAACACAGGTGGGTTCTGTGGGAGTTGAACAAACATAATTGTGCGTGAGTGAGCGTCTGCAGTTGGGATTGGCTAGCTGCACTAGTAGACGGGTATCCTCGAATACGAGTTGCCAGCTTTTTTTTAATTTATATATATATATATATATATATATAGAATCCTTCCTAAAATTTCGCTTGAAGATGAAACGGGACTAAACACCACAATCCAACTTAATTTTATTAATTATTTGGATGATTTCGGCTCTCGTTTTTGAAACATGAGAACTCTTATGTAGCGAAGGAATCATATTTTTAAACAAAAAATATTATTATAATATAAGCTCTACTTCTGTATGGAGCACTGTCTTCTTAAAAATAAAAACAAAAATACTAAAGAACCCCGGATTATGCACCCAACGTGTTCTTTTCTATTTTCTGCATACCTGCACAAGGATACATACATATATATATATATATATATATATATATATATATATATATATATATATATATATATAAGGCAGGATGTGTGTGTAACGAATGCACGGCCGCAATTTTCGACTGATTTGCACCAAAATTTACATGCACATGCTCCAAGTTAGCGGGAAGGCCAGGACCGACTTTGCATTTCCCAACTCCCATTGATAGTGGAAATAATCGATTTTTTCATGCTTCTACAGCAATTTTCATGCATTTTGCGGCTATTTTCTACTGGCCAGAGTGAGAGCCTATAGCTGGCTGCCACGAATAGGCAGAAAGATTCTATTGGCCAGTGTGAGAGCCAACAGCTGACTGACACGAATGTTAACTAGCATGCTAGCATGCAAAAACAATTGATAAGCGGCATTGGTCACAAGTGGGAAAAATTTAAATCAGCATGGCACTTTACTCCAATTGGCTCATTCGCTTGCTTAAACTCGACGTTCATTCTGATTCCGCAGAACTGGGTTGGATGTGAAAAAGTATTTTTGTTAAAATTCTTTTTTCATTCGGTTTTTCCAGTTACGAGTTCTTTTTTAAAGCTGATCGTTTTGTGTTCATTTTGTTTAGTTCTTTTTTCGTAACAGATTTAATGTTTAGTATAGAGCTTGGAAAAAAATTCGCAGTGCGAGACAGGCAAGAAGTAAGGCATATAGCAACATCAGCACGGCAAAGGGCACTCCTTTAAATGCAAAGAAGGGCAAAAATATTTTAAGTCAAGTGATAGCGATTGCTGTATGAGTCGTACGATTTTTGAATCAAGCACGGGCAACGCCGGGCCATGCTGCTAGTATATATATATGAGGTATATTTAGGCAGCAAATGTTCAGCCAAACAATTGTAATTAAAAAGAACCACCAAGGTCTGTTCGTTTAATTCTCTATTGTATTTTTTCAATTTTTGGATAAGTTGTTGAATATTGTGTTTGAAGTTGTGGATAAAATGTCCGATGTTCAAATTTTGTTAATTTTAGTCAAGTACTTTCGACTTTCGTAGTCATTATTAAGAATCGATGTGGTGTCTGTGTGGCATTTCGAATTCCTTTGTCTGCATTCTGGTATTCTTTGAGAAGCTGGACGTTTGGAATTGTCTAGCATGGCGTCATGTGTAACGGTTATTGCGAACGAGGCCGCTCAAAATGATTGTAATTTATCTATTAATTCAATTTATTTTTTTATTTTTATTATTATTATAAATTTATTATTATTATTATTATTATTATTATTATTATTATTATTATAAAATATGGGAACACATTTTAAAAATCCTCATGTGTTGAATGATGTTTTATTTAATGTGGGTTGTTTAGCTACGAGATGTTTAAGGTCTTTCTTTACATTAGGTGCTGTAGAGCACCCAATATATATAAGGTGTATCAAAAATACTATTACAGACTTTGAGGGCGGGTTTTTCACAACAAAACACAGACAAAAGTCCATATTAACATATATGCGCAAATCATTTGTTTTTGAGTTATTAAGTTTAAAGTAAGATGACGCAATGTTGCCGTGTAGATTAGGTTTCATTTGTCATTCGTGTACATTTGCTGTTAGTTTGTCTTCAACATTTAACGTGTGTATTAGTGAGTTATCTGAGAAGTGTTCTGTTTAGTAATGGAAGGATATTCACATTGTGAGCAGTTAAATAAGATTTTTGCATTAAGCCCACTCGAATTGTAATGGACGCGAATTTACATGGCTGTGCCAGATTGCGTTTCCAGATCGAAGGTAGCCAAGTCATTCAACCTTTTGACTTTGTTTTGGTGTGAGGAACCCATGGAAAATATTTCTGATACACCATATACATATATATATATATATATATATGTGTGTGTGTGTGTGTGTGTGTGTGTGTGTGTATTGAATAAATGAAAGGCATTATGTCTAATTATTTTGATCATAATCCTTTCATAATCACGAATATATAATATACAGAATATAATATCATTTGGAAAAATATCCTAGAATAGGAAAGGATTATGATCAAAATAGACATATTGTTTGTAATTTCTTCAATCAGACATGCCTAAAAGAGAATTTGCTGCCTAAATACACAATTATATATATATATATATATATATATATATATATATATATATATATATATATATGACTGTACCCCCACGAGCCACGACTACTATCCCCAATCGCTCCATCGAGATCTATAGAAGCCGGTTCAAGCAAGGATATACAAGTGATTGAAATTATTAGGAGGATAAGTTATATATATAACGTTAATTTTAAAATAGTGACCATCAATAACTTAATGTACCCGATTAAAACAAATCTAAGGTACCTTTCGCCCAGCACTTCGTCAGAAGTAAATAAATCGCCGGAAATTAAATTAATGAAGAAATGTTTTCTGAAAACGAGATCTTAAAAGAGAACAAGAAGTGGGGAGGGCAGTGTCATCCAGAATGAGTCAATAATTCCCCAAACAACTCCAATTTATGTTTAAGTTCTCTCTGTCTGCACAGAGCCGGACGCTGTGTGTTAATCACTACAGCTAGAATATTGAGACGGTATTTTGTCCGAGCCATGAGAATAGATGAGAAGCCTTATGAATAATTGTTCCTACAGACATCCGTATTTAATAGAAGTTCGCCAATAGCAGACTCAGGTGTTTGTGAATGCCCGGATGTCAGTAGCATAAGTCAGCGGATAGGACCTGGTACATGTTGAGCGATTCTGACCTCCAGCCGTTGAAGAGTTAAAATATAATCATGGTGATGATGATTGTCTACTTTAATTCCAGCATGACCACTTTAGATTAATCTTTGTTTGGCTCTCTCGTGAACTCTCAATTTGCTTTCGAGACATGGCAACGAATGAACAAACGCGACATACAGGTTCAGTGTTATCCCTGGGTGAATTGAATATTTCGGCCGCGGGAACAAAGATGACTTTTCAAAGCTGCATGCAATTTGCCATCACATTCACACATACAGAGCATGTTAGTTTTAGCTGCTTGCTAATTTCAGGCAACCCCACTTGTCCGTATTCAGTATAGCGCTTCATTGGGTTAACAAAACCCGCACTGTAGAGGAGAACCCTCCACATACTGGAAGAATGGAAATTCAAGTAAACTCTTGGTCAGAGATATTCCTCGTTTTTCAGTTGTCGCTTCTAATATTTTGTCGTCCGGCCCAAGAAACTGACAATTCCTTTGTAGACAAGATGCCTCCATATTGATCTGTTTGAAACTAATTCACTGAAATCTGTAGAATTTATTTCTAATATATACCAATAGTTCTAATATATAGACGATTAGTAGATCAGCCAATCCACAGATGTTTTTTCTTTGTCTATTTTCTTCAACACCCCCCACCCGTGTAGCTGTGGTCATCCACAGTCTTTTAAATGAAATTATTTTGTTTTATTTTCCCCGTGATGCTCTAGCGTGATTTATAGTCACGTGTTATATGAAGCTCGCCCCTCCTTTCTTTAATTTGCGTTCAAGTCGTTTGAAGATCGCGTGAGCGTAAAACTGGTTATGCATAGAGCCATCCGTTCATAGAATTTAACGTTGGTCACCGTTTTTACTGAATCGAGGCAATCTAGGCTTCGAGCACTTTACTTTACTGAGTAGATAGGTTTGTCTTTTTTTCTTTTTTCAGTAATTTTGTTTTTATTCGAGATTTTATCTGGATAAGAGTTTTATGTTTCGATTTTCGTTTTTTGTTTTTCTTTAATATATATATATATATATATATATATATATATATATATATATATATATATACCCAAGTATATGATTGGTGTATAAGGAATAAATTCCAATAACCAAAAATTACTATTCTTAAAAGAGTGCTCAATACAGAGTAGAGCGAATATAATTATTTATTTAAAAATTATAACATAAATATGTTATAAAATCAGTACAAAAGTAGCCATTTTGTTTCAACACCTCTGGTGTCTTATCAAGTGATGATGTTGAATGTAGAATAAAGGGTTTTAAAAGGTTCAAATCAATCAAACACCTCTCGCTAAGGGAAACGCCGTTACATAAGCTGGAATGACCAATCAAAATACAAGTATATGAGATGTAACAGAGTTTCCCTTAGCGAGAGGTGTTTGATTGATTTGAACCTTTTAAAAACCTTTATTCTACATTCAACATCATTATTTGATAAGACACCAGAGGTGTTGAAACAAAATGGCTATTTTTGTAGTGATTTTATAACATATTTATGTTATAATTTTTAAATAAATACCTATATATATATATATATATATATATATATATATATATATATATACACTACAGTTCAGAAGTTTGAAAAAATTCACAGAATTAGCATGTGAGCTTGACAGAAGAGTGCAAAAAAAATGAAAAAGGGCTCTTAGAGTCACTGAAAAAAGAATGGAATCAATTATCACACTTATAATTTGAAAACCTTTTGAAAAGAATGACAAAAATTTGTGCTGCAATAATCAAGACTAGCGGAGGATATTTGGACGAGAGCAAAATTAAATCATAATTTTTTTTCTTTTTGTCATAATAAAATTGTCATAATAAAATTTCTAATAAAATAATCATGTCTCACATTTTTAACCATATATAATAATTTCTTATTCAAATGCAAAACAAATACTTTGTGGGCCAATTTAAAAAAATTACAATGTGTGGTCTCGAGCTTTTGAACTGTAGTGTGTGCTATGGGTAAATAGCAGGGCAGACTTGGTTCTATAGCCTTGGATGGCAACTAGTTTAGGAGAAGGACAACTCTGAATTCAAAAGTTGTGGAGGATCATTTGGGGAACTTGTGGCACGTAGTGCACCAGGTTTTTATATTCAGCCCTTCAAAAAGGGTGGATGATTTTGCACAAAAACCTTCATAACCACTATAATCAAATCTCATGTCCTGGTGTTAGGCTGTCAGTTTCCTAGGAACTGATCTTCTTGACCCTCATACGTCGAATTCGACGGGAGAGTCGAGTATATATATATATATATATATATATATATATATATATATATATATATATATATATATATATAATTTTAAGGTGTGCTATATTTATGGGATAACGTGTTCAATATCAGAGATAGAGCGTATGTAAATATAAATATAAAAGTGAACATTGAAGTCAACACTCAGAGGCGACAGGCTGTTTCCTGCTAGACACAAGCGGCCTGACGATTGCGTCTAGCATGATACAGCCTCTCTCTCTCTCTCTCTCTCTCTGTATATATATATATATATATATATATATATATATATATATATATATATATATGGAGAGAGAGGGGGGAGGGAGAGAGAGGGAGGGAGAGAGGGGCTTAGGAATCAACACTGCATGGCGCTGTCAGTTTATAAATATACTCAACGTTGTATATATGTCACTATGTGATTAGGGAAGGTAGGAGAAGATAAAACATTCTCAAAATTCCCTCCCAGATAGACAGAAAAACAAAACGTTAATCGCCAAATTACCTATACAGGTTGAGTATCCTTTATCTGATACTCTCAGACACAAAAAGCTTCAGAATCCGAAATTTTTAAGGTGCCAACTTGACTTACAACAAATGGAAAATTTCACAAAGCAACATGGCTACTCGTAACATAATTATTACGTTCCTGCGTTACAAATAAAATGCTGACTTTTTTTTCCAGTTTTCATTATATTTAACTGTAATCGGAATCAACGTTTTGTTTTTATACAAATACTGTACCTGAATGTATCGTAAAATTTTAATAAAAAAACAGCATCGATTGTAGTGACTGATAGCTTATCAAATTTTTCTTCATATAATCAAAGTGATATTGTCCCGTCCGCCTTTGGCCGCTCCCTAAACCGGAAGAGAACAGGGCATTTCGACCTTGACCTTTCAATCGTGTTCCCTACACGCTGCTAATTACGTGGTAGAGACTAGCTAATTATCTTTTTAGTTCAGTTGTATTACGAACCTAGTCGTAATGTACCTCTAAACATTTTTTAAGCCTTAGTTTTCACGTTGTAAATCTCAACTCATTTTTGTAGATCGATTTTACAGTATTAGCTATACCAAGTCTGTTGCTAGTCTCCCTTACCATAATACAGCGACTTCTCGCTGAATTCAAGGGTCGGCGCCTGAACGGTCGGTACGCAGGCTCCTGGCCTTCGTGGCCAGGACGTCGACCAGGGCTGCGTATTAAGTTACGCTCCCATTTTTTTTTTTTTTTTTTTTTTTAGGATTAATACGGAAGGTTTCGATATCGGACTCGGCCAGCAGACATGCAACACCAGCACCGGATGTTCGATATGCCCAACAACATCGCAACGCCAGCTCCTCTTTTCTTTCCGACACGTCCACCTGCAACGACCAACCAACCTTACCCGTATACTATCTGTTGTAATAACTACGGGAGGTTTCAACACCGACCTCGACCAGCATCCAACCGTCGACCCGACCGAAACGTCAGCACCTCGACTCCAACCGTCGACACCACCGGAACGTCAGCACCTCGACTCCAACCGTCGACACCACCGGAACGTCAGCACCTCGACTCCAACCGTCGACACCACCGGAACGTCAGCACCTCGACCAGTCCGACCACCATTACTCCTTCTTTAATAAATTCGTATTAATCCTACATATCCTCGTTCTGTCGTCTGTTTTGTTTCACCTTGTCAGATTTAACGTCTTCGATACGAGAAATGTTAATGGACCTCTTGTGACCTCATCAACTTTGCGATATGGGGGCGCTCGTGTCGCGCTTTCATATCGCGCCCCCATTGAGGGGGTCCGCTACAATATCATCGATGATGTACACTCCTCCTCCAGTTTCTCACACCTCAGAAAAGTACAAAACATTATTTTCGCATGAAATATTAATTTCCCCATTTAAAAATCCATGTGAGCATTACATGACTAGCGTCAATACCTGTATCTGTTTGTACACAAAATGTATTAAATTTTATATAAAACAACTTTCAGAGGCATATGTTATTTATATAAAACTACCTTCAGGGTATATGTATAAACTGTGTTATGAAATGTTTGAAATATATCTGTTAAAATGAGATGTCAGTGTTATTTTCATTTTTGCATAATTTAGATGACAATTTATCCATCGCACCCTGTATATAGCAGGATCACCAGACCAGATGTGACAGCAATATTCAAAGCATGGTTGAATGGTAGACTTATAAAAATATATAAGATAGATTCTGGTAAGAAAAATCATCTAGCACACCATAGTGAACCAACTTTATTAGTTGCAAACTTAGCAATTGATACAATGTAGTCTTTCCACTTCATGCCAGCTTTGTGGGTTACTTTCAAGGTGTTTCATGCTCCATAAAGATATTATTTAAAATGTCAAAAAGTCCTGCGTTCATATATTTTTTTTTTAAGTATTGATCAGTTTTTGTTTTTTGGGTTTTTTTGTACACATGCAGAAAGTACTGTTATAGACAAGCGTATGGTTGCAAGAAAGAAATAAGACAACAGCAGAAATAGATTTACGTGGTTTATTTCAACAGGAATGTGAGGATTTGGGACAGCAACCTTGTGGTATAGTTCATAAGTCGGCTTCGGATTTAGGTCAATCTCTCATAGTAGTTCACACATGTTGACGGTGGTTGATGCTCCCCTGCTGACAGCTGCTGACCGCTCGGCCTGACCGTGATAGGTTTGTTCCCTTGCCACCTGTTATTGCCTGTTGAAATTCCGTGTGACCCCTTTTATAGCGTTTTTTATGGCTTAACAGGCTCGAAAAACGAAGCGAGTATAATTAGGAGGGAAGCATTTTTATTGGACGAAAAATAAAACACTTTAAATATTATTTTATTTTTCGACCGGAACTCGTGTGTCGGGAACATTTGTAAACGAAGATAATGGTCATTTTGTGACGGGGCTTTGTCCCGTTCACATCCGGCTCTCGCTCTTGAGTATTTGCCTGTAAATTAGCCGAGATATGCCTTATTTTATTTTATAACAGTACCAAACATTATTTTTATTCGAAATTTCACCACTTAAAAATCTGTGTGATTATTACATGACTAGCATCATTACCTATATGTATACAAAATTTATTAAATTTTATGTAAAACTACCTTCAGGGTATGTTATTTATATAAAACTACCTTCAGGGTATAAGATGTGTTACAAAATGTAAAGGGATATTGTGCTTATGTTTGGGTCCCATTCCCAAGCTGTACCATTTTAGAGATGCTATATACAAATTAAATAGCCTAAAAAATCTAAAAACCAAAACACTTTCGGTCCAAAGAATTTCGGATAAAGAATTCTCAACCTGCATATGCATGTCACTTGGATTGAAGCGTGAAAGGGACTGTCACTATCCAGTATTGATTCCTGTATTAACATGTCCTCTATTAATGAACACTATATCACTTATAATGAACACTTATCTTCAATAAATAGAGGCAAATTTTGTTCATTTTAACGCCTCCAAAACTTCTCTCTATTAATCATTTGAGAGACAACCTTTCTGCCTTCCATCAGACTGGCTGATGCTAACTTCCAGGAGATGGGACTTGTTGCATTTTCAGTTGATATGGAGTGGAAAGATTATGTTGAATCTATTGTTAGGTAAGTTAGTTCCAAGTCAATTTTACTCTCCAGAATCCATCTTACATATCTATAAGTCTACCATTCGACCATGATTAGAATATTGCTGCTACATATGGTCTTGTGTTTCTATTTAGAGATCCTTGATAAAACCGAAAAAAAGAATCTGCAATGTTATTGGTCCTGACCTGGTATCTCGACTTCAGTCACTTTCCTACCGCTGTAATGTAGCTTCCTTCTGCCTTTTCTAGAAATATTTTCATGACAATTATTCTGATGAACTTTTCTTTACAGTAAATAGACTTTATGAATTTAAGTGCAGTACTAGATTGGCAGCTAGGTCTCGTCATTTTACAGTTGAAATGGCTAGATGCAGCCGTAAGTTCTATGCTGACACTTTCTTCCCTCGCATTTCTCGCTTGTGGAATACATTTCCGGGTTTTTGCTTTCCAGCCAACTATGATCTTCAAAAATTTAAAGGCAATGTCAGTCGTTATCAATTATCTTCTTGACTCCTCCTCATTTATTACTCTCGCTCTTTAATAATGTTTTCTCTTTCTTATTCTTTCACACTTAGTAACCTTTTGTGTCTTAGTGGCTTTATAACCTTTCTTGTGGTGAAATGATAACGACAACCGGCATAGCATGTGAAGGCTTGTAATTGGAAATCAGAGAGCCGAGTTCCAATTCCAGTCGGGTTCGTCATATTCATTTATGCGTAAATACCTTTGAGAAAGGTATGAATCCCCCTCTCCTCCCCAAGCTATGGATTAATTAGTAGGACGTGTATCAGTAAACCATTATCTCCAAAACCTCTTACAATCTAAAAATATTTCTTGGCTTTAAATAACCTGCAAAGGGTTGATAAGCCGTAAAAAACAATCTCTCCTAATTCTTGTCAGACCAACTATTTATAGAAATCGACTAGCAGAATGGCCCGGCGTTGCCCGTGCTTGATTCAAAAATCGTACGACTCATACAGCAATCGCTATCACTTGACTTAAAATATTTTTGCCCTTCCTTGCCTTTAAAGGAGTGCCCTTTGCCGTGCTGATGTTGCTACATGCCTTACTTCTTTCCTATCTCATACTGCGAGATTTTTTCTAAGCTCTATACTAAACATTAAACCTGTTACGAAAAAAGAACTAAACAAAATGAACACAAAACGATAAGCTTTAAAAAAGGACTCGTAACTGGAAAAACCGAATGAAAAAAGAATGTTAACAACAAATACTTTTTCACACCCAACCCAGTTCTGCGGAATCAGGATCAACGTTGAGTTTAATGAGCCAATTGGAATAAAGTGCCATGCAGATTTAAATTTTCCCACTTGTGACGAATGCAGCTATCGATTTTTTTTTTTTTTTTTGCATGCTAGCATGCTAGTTAACATTCGTGTCAGTCAGCTGTTGGCTCTCATGCTGGCCAATAGAATCTTCCTGCCTATTCGTGGCTGCCAGCTATTGGCTCTCATTCTAGCCAGTAGAAAATGGCCACAAACTACATGAAAACTGCCGTAGAAGCATGAAAAAATCGATTATTTCTACTATCAATGGGAGTTGGGAAATGCAAAGTCGGTCTTGGCGTTTCCGCTAACTTGGAGCATGTGCATGTAAATTTTGGTGCAAATCCGTCGAAAATTGCGGCCGTGCATATGTTACACACACACACACACACACACACACACACACACACACACACACACACACACACATGCTGCCTTTTATAGATAGAGATAAGTAGATTATGCGTTGTTCTTTGTCCCTTTTGGCTTCAATATGCCCTGTGAGTTTCAAATTTCCTAGGCCTTCTTTCCTTATTATGTGTCATACAAATTCCAATTGTCTTGATCCGATGTTAAGTATAAGTGTCCTTTTTGTTTCCATTTTCCCTAAAACATATTCGTTGCTCACATGTCTATGGTATCCTAACGGAATTTTCCTGTTTCTTAATACTTTGCGTAGCTTTTGTAAGGCATCTTTCGCCGTCCCAATGCGCCTTCGAAATTTCGGGGTTGCACTTTCCATCGTCCATTAAAACAGTTCTAAGTTTTTAAAAAGGAATATATGAAGTAAAACAACTATTAAGAAAAAGAAATGAAAAACAAAACATTTTACATATGAAGATAAAGAAAGGACGACGATTAGAATTATTCAAAAACGAAAAAGAAAAACAAGAAAGAAAAATAATCTACCAAATCTGTAAGAAAAAAAAAAAAAAAAAAGGAAAATATATTAAAACGATGGAGAAAGTGAAACGGAAAGGAAAAAAAACGGAAAAAAAGTAAGCAAAATCAATCAGGAGAAGAAAGAAAGAAAGAAAGAAAGAAAGAAAAAGAAAGAAAAGGCTTGAAGGTAAAAAAGAAAAACGTTTGTCAGAAAGAAAGAAAAACATTTGAAAGGATGAAACAAAAAAGATGTAAAGAAAGAAAAACGCTTCAAATAAAGAAAGAATATTCATATAAATGACGTACAGATATAAGAAAGAAAGAAAGAAAGGAAGGAAGGAAGGAAGGAAGGAAGGAAGGAAGGAAGGAAGGAAGGAAGGAAGGAAAGAAATCGTTTGAAAGTAAGAAAGAAAAATGCTTCTTAGAAAGAAAGAAAGAAAGAAAGAAAGAAAGAAAGGAAGAAAGGCTTGAAAGTAAAAAAGAAAGAAAGAAACACTTGAAAGAAAAAAGAAACAAGAACGTTTGAAAGAAAGAAAACATTTGAAAGAAAGAAAGAAAGAAAGAAAGAAAGAAAGACACTTGAAAGAAAGATACTTGAAAGAAAGAAACAAATAAACAAACAAACCAAGCAAATGAAAACGTTTGAAAGAAAAAAAGAAATAAAGGGAAACGCTTGAAAAAAGAAAAGCAAACATTTGAAAGAAAGAAAGAAAAACGCTTGAAAGAAAAAAAGAAAGAAAGAAAGAAAGAAAGGAAAACGTTTGAAAGAAAGAAGGAAAGAAAAATGAAAACGCTTGAAAGAAAGAAAGAAAGAAAGAAAGAAAGAAAGAAAGAAAGAAAAGAAAGCAAAAGTTATCATCCAAGATGTTAAAAAATATGCTTTTACCACTTGAATAGCAACACTAAATAACAAAAGTTCATTTTATTTACTTTCCTAAAAGCCAACTACAATAAAAGAAAAAAAAAGAAACGGTAAAATTAGTGCAGGAAGGAGATAAAGAGCACACCGCCCTAATGAACAATAATAAAATGTATCCCTCCTCGTCTCTACTGCACAGACATTGAAGACAAGAAACTCAGTGGAGGGGCAAAATATCGAACGGCATTTTGACTGATGTTACAAGCAAGTTAAAAAGATTTTACGTCTAAAACCAGCTAAGCACATTTATTACATTTTATATTACTCCCTTGGCGTCCAGTTTAAGAAGAGCAACTGTCCTTAGTTTCCGGTACCTCCTGGCAGGTGTCCTCCATCTGTTTTCCCTCTCACCTTTTTCGTTCTTTTGGATAACTCCTCCCCTTTCCTGACCAACTGGAGAAATTCCCCACGGCGAGCGCAATTCTCCGCCATCTTTAAAGCCTCGTTTCCGCTATTGCTTTCTATCGCACTTCCGGTTAATTGCAGGGAGAAATCGGTTGATTGGCATGGCGGTTCGCGTTTAGTGGGGCAATATTCTCTTCAGTGGAATTGGCATTCTGACGTGGCGAAATCGTTGTAGTGAAGTGGTAGTTCTTTTGATTTGGATGAAGGACTTGGCACCAGTCTTCGTGTAAGTCCCCTGCGAACAAAAAGCCGAGAACTTTTGCCTGTATTTTCTTCTTGTTTCATAAAAAAAAAATGGTGAAGTATCGCACTATTCTTAAACAGTTTTTAAAAATCATGTCAGCATCCCACATCTGTCCAGAGTTAAACAAAAACAAAAAACACGCGTAATGTAGTTTTACTACATATAACATATTTCACGCACCTATCCTTAAATTTTGCAAAACAGTTTAATAAATCGGGGTCGCCATCGGCTTTCTCATCGCGTTCTCCATACTCTCGTCTACGAGCTGAAATCGCCAGTTCAACTAGATGTCGCAGAGAGCAAAATCTAGACTGTAGGGGGTGGCAAAACCCCATGACAGAGATTTTGCTGATTCACACGTTCGGCCATTTTGAATGAGATGGTTATACAGTACATAAGTTTACTCAATGGCATCGCACTGCCGACTATGTAAACCCCATGGGAAGGTGTTTGTTTACGCAGACGTAGTAAGATCTCCACTGATTCGTTATTAAAATACACCGAGTCTGCGCAACCGGTCCCCGAGTTATTTAAAATGGCTGGTTATTTTCGGAATAGGCCCCGTAAATTAGATTATGTTAGGGTGTGGTTAGTCCAATGAAATATCAACCCTGGTTGAGTTATTTAATGTCTTATAGAACAAAAACCAGAAATAAGTAGATAGGTCAAATTGCGACTAAAGTCACAACGGTAGATATCTACATGGTTTAAACAATAATAAAAAAAAAAGTCTGGTTTATATTAAGTATGGACACCTGGCTGAGTGGTGATCATGAGACCCAGGTCCGAAACTCACCATGGCCGATTTGTCAGGAAGGGGACTTCCTGATGATACCGGCCTGTGGAGACGATCCCAAGCCTAGTGAGTCAAATTGGGTAAACGGAAGTCATCGTGACCGAGGATCAGATCTTACTCGTGTTATTCAAAGTACTAATCAGGACATTATGCGCTCTATCCCAGAAACAGAGTTATAGTATAAATGATAGGTGGGCTCTGTGGGTGTTGAACAAACACAAATTTGCCTGAGCAGCCGTTTGCTACAGGGATTAGATAGCCACCCTAATAGACAAGCATATTCGGATACATACTGGATTTATTAGAAACGAAGGTAAACAGATAATTTGACATATCTTTGGTCCTCAAAGTAAACCCCATCGGCATCCAAAACATTTTGCCAACGTACCTCCGCGGCGCTATAAAACAGGTGCCTTGGGCGCAAAGAAATCTGTGAGTGTCTGTCTCAATCTGCTTCATTTGCGAAGGATTTCCCAGGAAGGTGGCTGCCCAGAGAATGGAAGAGGCGGTAAATCTGTTGAATCAAGGTCCAGGGAGTAAGGTGGATGAGACAGTATCTCCCAGCCAAGTCACCGTATGATATCCCGGGTTACCCGCACCACATGAGGCCTGGCATTGTCTTGGAGGAACAGTACGTCTTTGCCATTAATTAATGCTGGTTCCTTCTGCTTCAGTGACTGTTACACATGTTCCAATGAGTGCAGGTCCGCAGTGATGCATTGGACAGTTGATAGTAGCTCATCGTGTTCACCAATGTCGACTCATCCACCAGATAGAGAGCATGATTTTACGTGGATGCAGAGGTGATCTTGTAGTGTGGGGCACAAGGTCCCGTGATGACAACCAATGGGCGTTTCATACAGGACCTACTTTTCGTCACTGGTAAGCACTCAATCAAATATGGGTACGTTGTTGTGTCGAGAAAGCAACGAGAAACACGGTGTCACTCGTTGTTGCTTGTTAGCTTCCAACTGTGTGTGGGGTACTCACTTGCTCAACTTGTACGCCTTCCCTATGAGGTGCAAGTGAAGTTTGACTTTAGCATCAAAGACGTTCGGCAAGTTAACCACAAATTTGGCTGATGTCCTCCTATATGGTCGCCTTCAGGGCCTCATCATCAAGGACCTGTGGCCGGTTCATCGCAAAGGAAGAGATCTCACGACCTGAACTTCTGGAATCAATGTCTGGCGGTAATGTTCACGCACAGCATTATCCCCAAAGGTTTGACGTATTCGGCGATTTGATGCAGATGCGGATAATTCCACCTTAAAGTCGTAAAGCAAACGACCCCGAATGAAGTGTCTCGATAACGCCATGTTTCCTCGCTGCAACTTGAGCAAAGGCAGATGTACGTGTGCAGTGCACCTGCATTGGTCAAGAGCAGTGCCCCCGGGTGACGCACTCAGAGATCACTTCTTCATACACTGCGTAAAAAACAACAAGGACTTTTTGGGTTAACTTATATAAACTGAGCTTATAGTGACCTTTAAAACTGGAGCCAAAAAGGTAGGCATAGGTACGGTTTACAAAAAAAAAAGCGAGTCAGAATGGCAGGCATAGATCTGGTTTACAGAAACGTGTCAACAAGATAGGCAAAGGTTTACAAGAAGGATTCAAAACGATAGACATGGTCCGATTTACAAAATCTAGTTAAAAAGTCAGGCATAGGTCCGGTTTGCACTACATTCAAAAAGGTAGACATAGGTGTGAGTTACAAAAATGATTAAAAAAGATAGTCATTGGTCCGGTTTACAAAAACGAGCCAAAAAGTTAGACATAGGTTTGGTTTGCACTACATTCAAAAAGATATATATAGGTCAGGTTTACAAAAACGAGTTGAAAAGGTTGGCAAAAGTCTGGTTTACAAAAAGATAAAAAAGGCACACATAGGTTTGATTTACAAAAATGAATCAGAAAGGTAGACGTAGGTTCGATTTACAAAAATGAGTCGAAAATCTTGGCAAAAGTACGCTTTACAAAACCAGTCAAAAAGCTAGGCAAAGGTCCGGTTTGCACTAGATTCAAAAAAGTAAACAGAGTTCCGGCTTACAAAAAAGTACCAAAATTGCAGACATTTATAAAAACGAGTGAAAAAGGAAAACATAGGTCCGATTTACAAAAACGAGTCAAAAAGACTGGCATAGATTCGGTTTACACTTGATTCAAAAAGGTTCAAAATTGGTTCTGTGTACAAAATAATCAAAAACGTAGAAATTAGTTGTGTTTATAATCGAGTCGACAAGTGTCCACGCGGAAAGAAGTCCGTTGTGGATATTCGCCTTGTTCTGCAAGTCCGTTATGTATATTGGCCTTGTTCTGCAAGTCCAATATGGATATTGGCCTTGTTTTGCAAGTCTGTTATGGATATTGGCCTTGTTTTGCAAGTCCGTTATGTATATTGGCCTTGTTCTGCAAGTCCGTTATGTATATTGGTCTTGTTCTGCAAGTCCGTTATGGATATTGGCCTTGTTCTGCAAGTCCGCTATGTATATTGGCCTTGTTCTGCAAGTCCGTTATGATTATTGGCCTTTTTCTGCAAGTCCGTTATGTATATTGGCCTTGTTCTGCAATTCCGATATGGATATTGGCCTTGTTCTGCAAGTCCGTTATGATTATTGGCCTTTTTCTGCAACTCCGTTATGTATATTGGCCTTGTTCTGCAAGTCCGTTATGGATATTGCCCTTGTTCTGCAAGTAATGTTGTCAGCTTATTCTAAGTCGTGTCTACACGGCATTCTGTTAAAAAAACAAATCTTTAACATAATATAAGTGTCAATAAAAGTAAGACATATGATAACTAACGTGAGAAACAAAAAAGAGAACGTCTGCCACGACAATTCTATGTTCAGTTTCTGTTTGGCTCAATATAATTTTGGCATCCCTTTAAATGATTTTACAAGGTTTTGTGGCTTCTTATCTTACGAGTGACAATAACAATGAATCAATTACAATTTTGACCAGGCCAAAAATAGTATCAATATTATAATTGTAAAACGGGTTCGTTGATTTGTTTTTATGTATGTTTATAATCGATATTTTTACGACTTATCAACCTTTTGCAGGTTATTTAAAGACAGAATATATTTTTAGATTGCAAAAATCTTTGTTGAGATAATAACTATTTACTGATACAAGTTCTACTAATTTACCCACAGCTGGGGGAGAAGAGGTGGATTTTCATGGTTTAATAGTCAAATATAATTTGTAATTAAAGTTCATTTCTCGGAGTCTGACGACTATAGAAACACTCGCTAATTTGATGCTTCGAAGTAGATTTTTCTAATTACAAAAATATAAATATCAATTAGTCATGATTTTAGGCCCATAATTCAATATTGAATATTAATCACTTAGATACATTGAAAATTTCAGATCGAAATTCAGGTAATAACTCCGACTACGAATTCAGCCCTTCCTTTTTTTAACGCTTATTCTTATTAAACACCTCTTCACCATATCGCCATTTTCGGCAAATGCTTTTCCTTGAAGAAAAGGAAAAAAAAAAAAAAGCAAAAGAAAGACTCACCCAAGGTGTTGATATGGCCTACTGCTTATGCGTAGGTCATCAGGTACAACTACGGATTCATATGTGCCCCAGACTTGCCGAGCCAGATTAAGTCGCCGATAGTCAATGACAGCAGCGATGAAAAATAGAACTTTCTACAGAGGTTTCTTTCTTTTCTTTTCTTTTCTTTCTTTTTTTTTTTTTTTTTTTTAAGAATCGCAAATGTTTGAAGTTGATAATGGTTGATTATGCTTTCTTTCTTTCTTTCTTTCTTTCTTTCTTTCTTTCTTTATTTATTTATTTATTTATTTATTTTCCCATAATACTGTTTTTCTTTCTTTCTTTCTTTCTTTCTTTCTTTCTTATTCCAAGAGAATATTTTCTTTCTTCCTTTCTTTTTTCTTTACTTTACTTTTTCCCTTTTTTTATTCGAAGAGATCTTTTTCTTTCGTTCTTTCGTTCTTTCTTTCTTTCTTTCTTTCTTTCTTATTTCAAGAGACTATTTTCTTTTTCTTTCTTTTTCTTTCTTTTTATTCGAACAGAAATTTCTTTCTATCTTTCTTTTTTCCTATTTTTCTTTCTTCCTTTCATTTTTCTTTCTTTTACTTTTATTTGTCTTTCTTTCAAAAAACAATCGGAAAGAAGCTATTTATTATTATTTTATTTTATTTAATATAATAACACACACACACGCACATGCACACACACGCGCAGTTGCTGATTCACTTCTAAAAAAAATGTTTGGTCATTTGGTAACATTTGCCAAACATCTGTATTTTTATTTTCTTCCTTTCTCGATGGGGCCTCGAAATATCAGTACCACTACTCAAATTTTCTTTCTCTCTGTCCTTTTTTTTCTTTCTTTTTCTTTTTATCTCAACACGTTTTTTTTTTTTTTCTTGTTTTCTATTTCACCTTTTCGGTCATATTTTTCTTTTTTATAATAGTTTCCGTCCTTTCTTTTTTTATATGTACTTGATTAAATCATCTTTGTTCCTTTCTTTTTTTACGTCTCCTTTCTCTATCTTTCTTTCTTTCTTTCATTCTTTCTTTCTTTCTTTCTTTCTTTCTTTCTTTGATCTTTCTTATTGCCCTTTCCTTTTACTTACTAATTATTCTTGCCTTTCTTTCTTTCTTTCTTTCTTTCATTCTGTTGTTTCTTTTTCAGAAATCCCGGTCGCATTTCTTCATGTTTTGTTCCTTTTCTCTCTTATCTCCTTTTTCCTTCTTTTTCTCTTTCTTTTTTCTCTTTTTTCTTTTTTTCTTCCTTTGTTTATTTCTTTTCTTTTTTAGTTATTTCGTTCATTCTTTCTTTTTTCTCTTTCTTTTCGGTCACTCTTTTTTTTGTTTCTTTTCTTTTTCATTTCAATTCTTTCTTTCTTTCTTTTTTTATTTATTCCTTTGTCTTTCTTTCTTTCTTTCTTAATGTTATCATGTACAATTTCGTTCAATTTTCCCCCACAGCTCAGGCTCAAACTGAATTGAGTGGATAAATAAGGTGTTCAAGTATTAAAAAAAAAATTATATTGTACATTGAAATAGGGTAAAAACATTTGGATTTGAATATAGAGTTAGTGATATGGCAAAAAAATATAGCATGTAGTTTGGGGAATACCTTCACCTTATTTTTCAGGATTATAATGTGGACCAACTATAAGGAAATCCAATTCAAGACTATAAAAAGAACGGATATAACCCTCTCTTTCTCTTTTGCTCGGGAATGTAGTAGCGAAAACAGCAAAGTTTCTCTCCGCCGAGGGAGATTTCATCCTCGGCAGCCGCCCTTCTTAATTTCAGCCAGCCACGTGGAGTAACACAAACAGGCTCATTTTCTAATAGCAAAGCCTAGTATAAATGCTTTTCTTCCTTTTCCTACAATATGTGTCTCATAAGCCGTAGAGTAATTCGCCCTTGGTTAAGTGTAATTGGCAGAAATGCCCAACAAATAAAATTAACAAAGTTTGCAATAAACAATAATATGAGAAAGAAAAGAGAAGAACGTTATAAAAAATAATATTGAGCAAACAATATATGCAAGACAAAGCAACTGTAAATAAGGCAAAAGGTTCACAAAGTAAGAATTGATTTAACACACAAAAGGGGATGCAGACAAGAGATCGCAGAGTTCTAACTTCAAGACAAGAAAGAACAGGACTTAATCTGATGAAACCAAGAAATGGCCGATCTTATTGGCTAGGAAGAAATCCCAACATGCATCTATGTGTTTTGTCTTATAAATTTGCAGAGGCATTTCCAATATGGATTCCAACTAATTGATTTGAACTTTATAAAATGGTAAATAATAAGGATTTCCTTATAGTTGGTTCACATTTAGTAAATGTTTATAAATTTATGAATAAAAAATTATTTTCACATTTATTTCTTTATAAATTGGTAAATGATAATTATTGCATTGAATTAGTTTTAATTGTATTTGTTTTTCGAATGTTGTAAATATAAAATTATTTTTGTAAATAAACAATCTGATAATTAAATAGTGTTTAATATTTTTGTTTGAAATTCTCAAGAGCAAAAATATATAAATTCACTTTCATCATATGTTTAGGTTTTATTCAAATTCTAATCCTCGATTTTTAAAACAATAAACATTACCAAAGAGTGAAAGTGGTTAAAAAAAAAAAAGCAAAAAAAAAGCGGTGTCATGAGAAAAACCATCCCTTTTTACAATACATCTTATTGCGGACATGTTTGTCCATGTTTGTCAAAAGACTCTTCAGTATTAAATTGAAAATGAATTTGGTTATTTACAATAATTTATGTGAAAAGAAGAAGGGTGTAAAGAATCCTTCAAAATATATTCTTCTGAGTGAAGAACAAAAATTAAGCCAGGCAGATGAAATGTTCATGAGAATGTGCGGGCTTCCATTAGTTAATAAAGTTCACGAGGTTGTTGTTAATGTTTTGACCATCCCAGGGTTGATAGGTCAACTTAGTAGCGGAACTGTTTGTTGTTGATTGAGGAGTGTCGAATGGAAGTCGTTGTGGTAAACTTATTGAAACTGGTACAGCTTTGTAAAATGGTGGCAACAGATAGCGATTTCTCAGGCATCATTGAGGAAAAATTCATGTCTTTGACGTGGGATATATTACATTCACTTGAGCACCTCAGCGTAGTGTAATGGTTAGCAAGCTTGTCTCGCTAGAACAGTTACGACTGAATAGTGAATTCGATCCTCACTGGGTGTCCCATATTTTCAGCTTTGTGCCACATTTAAGCTACGCTTAGAAAATCAATATATTACATTCACTTGAGTACTAATACCTTTGGGAAAGGTATGAATCCTCTTCGTCTTCCCCCAGCTATGAGTAAATAGCAGAACAGATTGGGGTTTATAACCTTGTGCAGCAACCGGTCTAGAAGAAGGAAAAATTCTTAATTAAACTGGGCTCCATCTGGCTATCTTGCCCAATAAACACCACTTCTACTGCGGCTGCCTTACATATGGTGACCCCACGGGTCAAGGGATAAAAAAATCTGTGATATTGATCCTTTTTTGTTCCCACTGAATCGGTGCTTCCCTCTCTGATCCAGGGATTGAACACACGACCACTAGATAAGAATCAGCCAGTTAACTGCCATACATGATACACACTTGAGTGATCATGTCTCTTTTCAATTCATGACTAAACAGACGATTTTATCGCAATAGATAGCAGTTTCTTTCTGCGGTAGACTGGTTGCCAACCAAGGCTTTAGTACCCAATCTGTCCAATTGTTCTGTCCTGCTATTCAAAACATAGCCGGCGGGAGGGGGGATTATTATTTTCCCGAGTAGTATTTGCGCGTAAGTGGATGCAACGAACCGGACTAGAATTCGAACTAAGCACTCCTATTTTTCATTCCGAGACGTTATCCATTACACCACACCACACCAGTAGCAAATTCAAAATCAATTCCTATATCCCCTACGTCGCCGCCCCCAAGGACATTAGTGTTATGTTTTTTGGAGCCTTTGATATTCAATGTTTTTGACATTTGGTTATAATGATAGGTTCATACATTTTGATTTAATCAATTCACCCCAAGCAAGGTAATAATGCCACTAAGATGCAAGGGGGCCACTGAAAGTGAGAGAGAATAATAAAAAAAAAAAAACATTAGAATGAACCTGAAACCTAATCCCTATATTCTGATATTTCCTTTTCTCGCACTTCTTGCCTGTGGAACTCTCTTCCGGTTTCTTGCTTCCCTGATACTATTCCTTCCACCAAAAAAATAAATGCCAAGTCTTCTGCTACCTTCTGTCTTCTTGCATTGAATATTGCTGCCATATCTGGTCTTATGTTCCTGTCGTATATCCTTAGAGTCTTGATAAAATCCAAACCAGGTTCTGTAATGTTATCGGTCCTGACCTGGCATCTCGACTTCAGTCATTTTATCACATAGCTTCCCTCTTTCGTGTCTTGACTGCACAAATTTAATGAATGGGATTGTTTTTTTAAAAATATTAGGTCGACCACTGATGGCAAAAAAGAAGATTTTTATCCAAATTATATTTATTTTTTTTGAACGCGCTAGGATTAAAAACATTTAATAAAAAATGCTTTAGTTTTTCCTCTTAATAATGACATAAACAGTTTGGCGATAAAACTTTGTTTTTATTAAGTTGGGTACTTTGCTCATCTTGCTATGCTGTTTTTCCAGCAAATTATTGGAGGTATCTAACCCTTCATTCGCGCCGGAGAGCTGTGCAGATGAAATTGTCTTTCGGAAACAAGTCCAACGACCCGGCGGTGGGTGACAGTCCCCCGTCCACACCGACGGCGGGTAACAGTTGACCGTTCACGCCGACGGCGGGTAACAGTTGACCGTTCACGCCGACGGCGGGTAATAGGCGCCCGTCCACACCGGCGGCGGGTAATAGTTGACCGTTCACGCCGACGACGAGTAACAGTTGCCCGTTCACGCTGACGACGGGTAACAGGCGCCCGTTCACGCCGACGACAGGTAACAGGCACCCGTCCACGCCGACGGTGGGTAACAGGCGCCCCTCTTCGCCGGCGACAGGTCGTCGTCACGAGTTCGAACTTTCAGACTTTCGCTCGGTTCGCGTAACACGTGCAATATAGATTACAAATTGATAGTAATGACTCCCAATTTTTAATCTATATTGCTCTTTATCAGATTATATTATGAAAATTCAATTAAAAAAAAAACGTTAATAGTCAAGATACGTTAATAAAATAAATATTTGGTTTAACTCATATTTAAAGAACAATTCTTTATAGAGACAATCATTGAATATTGCTGTCACATCTGGTTTGGCACTTCTGGTAAATATTCAGAGATTTTTGATGAAATCGAAACAAGAATCTGCTATGTTATCGGTCCTGAACAGGCATCTCGGCTTCAGTCAATTTTCCACTTGGCTTCTCTATGTCATTTTTTAAGATAAATATTTTCATGAAAATTGTTCTAATCAGCTCTGTTCATTGGTACCTTAACTTCATGGATTTAAGCGTGCTACTAGATTGGCAACTAGGTCCCATCGTTTTATCGGTGAAATAACTAGATAGAAACGTAAGTTAAGTGAAAGAGAATAAAAAAAAGACTTTAGAAGGAAACAGAAACGCAATCCTAAACAGGAAACAAGAGATAAACCTCTATTCCTATTCAAAAGAACGGGGAGGAGTCTGAACCGGGTGATGGGTGAAACAGTTTACTCTAGCTAGACCGATCTACTCCTTGCTGTTTTTAATAAGTTCGTATTTCATTTCACTGATGAGTAATTGTCAGTGAATTTATATTATTTGAACTATTATCATCTTGGTTGATATAGATATTAATACAGACATAATATTTCGACCAAGTGGTCATCATCTATATACCTTGTGCTACTACAATAACGGAATATCTCATTGGTAAGTAAGGGGATCGAGCTGCAAATAAATTGCTTTTTATTTAGTTTACTAATGCTAGCGTTTTTTGTTTTCTGTCTATACCACTGAGATGAGGTATTATGATTATTCACATTATTTACATTATTCAGACTGTTATCCTCATCTTCATTGACATATTCACAACGTTTGGGTCGCCGTACGCTCTGGCCTTCTTCAGGTGATTGGAATTTCGGACCGAACCCTTTATTTCGTTCACCGGGGTAGATTGCTCTAGTTCCACATGCCATGCCTCTTCCGGATGTCTCGGTTATTTCCCTTTAACTCAACTCTCCAAGTGATGAGCCAAAAAATTTGAAGTGTTGAGTTAAAGGGAAATAACTAAGACATCCGAAAGAGGCATGGCATGTGGAACTAGAACAATCTACTCCGGTAGACGACATAAAGGGTTCTTTTTTTTTTTTTTTTTTTTATTAATTTACTTATAGTGATTTAAACTCTTTCTTACAAGTGACAATTTAGTTTTTAGACAAAGAATCCTAGATTATTAACGCAATAAAATATAACCATTACAATTGCAAATTTAAATAAATATATGCACCATTTTTAACAATATGGCTTATTTTAACTTTTGTGATGTCAACGACTGCTAGTTGCCACTTTTGTAATGTCAACGAATACTCGGTGTCACTTTCGTAATGCTCGTTGTAGTAGAGAATTTGTAATCGCAAATGCACTATAGTACGCCGTTCAACAATACTGGTGTCAAACGCCTTGGAATAATTTTGCACTAATAGTACTTGCTCGACAATAGTCGCTCGAAGTAACCACCGAATAGTGATTCGGATAGTAATCAGTATAGTGACCATTATAGAGAAATGGTGAATAGTATAGAAAGAGAGGATAGTGTAGAAAGAGTGATCCGTATAGTAATAGAGGATAGAATAGAAATGATGATCTATTAGACGTCACGATACTTCCTATTTATGGGTTTTCTTTACCATCACGTGATCTACTTTATTGAAAATTGTTCTACTTCTACGTGCCATGCCTCTCATGGACGTCTCAGTATCAGTTATCTCCTTTTTAACTCAACTCTCCAACTTTTTTTTTTCAATTCAACTGTAGACAGGTATTGAACTCATAACTCTTTGGGTCAACACCAATCAACGCTTGTTTTTTGCAAGAAATTCCAAATCAATGAGCCCCCCCCCCCAAAAAAAAATACTAAAATTCATATTAGAAAATTACAACGGTCGAAACACTGTGAAAATATGGCGAATATGACAATAAAGATAAGGGCAACATCCCGAACGATGTAAATAGGGTAAATAGTTACAATATCTCCTCTAAAAAATAGACAGATAAAAAAAATACTAGATTAATTATACAGAAAATATAACTAATTGAATTGCAAACTTAATTAAATATTGCTCGTAAGCAATTACTCCTTTTTTCGTTTTTGGACATTTTTATTTTTAGAAATATTTATTAAATTATAAATAATAAATTTGTCATTGCCTATCCTTGTTTCTTTTTAACCAATCTAAAACAAGATCCTTCTTTTTCGCCAATTCATCGCTAAAAATGATTGACATGAAACATATTCACGCATTTATGACGCCATCTTTTTTAGCCTTTGACTCCATAACAAACGACACCACGGTCGCGTAAAGGTCACAATGTCAAGTCTAGTTAAGAAGATGGTATCTAAGCCAATCCTCTCCTGATATTTAAACTTGGCGGCGTCATTACCAGCAAATGTAACCAGGCATTGTCAAGAAATAAATAGTTTATGAGAACTTTATTAGTGCTAGTTCGTTTTTGCTTGTACATTAATTCTCAAATTGTTTATAAAATGTAATTTTCTTAGATGAATTTTAGCATTTTTGGGGGGATTGGGGACTCATTGATTTGGAAATTCTTGCAAAAAACAAATAATTGTCAGATTTTAATGAAATTTTCAGGACTTATTCACAAATGAATGACATTATTTTAGAAATGTTTCCTTTTTAGAAAATCCTGCTATAATTCTTTTTACATCTGCTACCCTGCAATTTTATGAAATTTTAAGAAATTCATTTTTTAGGGCTTAATGTTTATATTAGTGTTAAGAACAAGTCCTTGGAGAATTTAAATCGTCAATTTGTAAAACAGGGCCTGCAGTTACAGAAAATCTGCACTTAATCATAAAATAAAAAATGGAATAAAACTGAAATATTATTTAATTAGAAAAGATTTTAATTGCTTTTATCAATAAGATATATTAAGAACTCTGTTGTTTTAAGAAAATGTTCGATGAATAATGAATTTTTACAAGAATTTTTTTTTTAATTTTCTTTTTTAACTTAATCATAATAATTTATAAAGTTTTAAATCTTTTAAAATTCTGTATTAATTTGTAGCAGTTAGATGATATTGGTATTAAGTAAAAACTAGATTTACTAATCAGAAATGGAAAAGTTTACGACAATTTAGTAAACACCCCGAAAATTTTTTTAAAAGAATGTTGAATTTGTGTGTGTATGTGTGTGTTCGTGCGCGCGTGTGTGCGTGTGTGTGGGCGTATGCGTGTGTATTTATGCGTGTGTGCGTAAGTGCGTGTGTGTGGGCGTATGCGTGTGTATTTATGCGTGTGTGCGTAAGTGCGTGTGTGTGGGCGTATGCGTGTGTATGTATACGTGTGTGCGTGTGTGTGGGCGTATGCGTGTGTATTTACGCGTGTGTGTGTGTGTATGTGTGTGTATAAACGTGCTGGCTTTTATTAATTTTCCTGATTAGGATTCGGTTTCTGATTTCTTTTTCTTTTCATTTTCACTAGGCTTGAAATGAAATGAGAAAGAAAAGAAATCAGGAAACAAAGGATAAATTTCTACTCCTGTTCAAAATACTGGAGAGGAGTGTGAACCGGACGATAGGTGAATATATCTTCTTCTATTAACTATAATACATTTAAAACCAAACTACCTAAACTTCAATAAAATATTAAATGACTTAAAATATTTTCCTAATTTTTTAAGATTACTAGATAGTTAAAAAAAAAAAAATTATATAAAAAGACGCTCACGTTATATTCAAGTAATTTTAACAGATTAAAAAAGATTCCCAAATTGAGATAGTTGTCAACGCTTTTTTAAATTAATTTGAAACCTCATCGCTTTTCTTTGGAGTTACCAATATAATGGTATTTAGACCCCAAAGATTTAGTGAGATCGCTATAATAAATGATTCATTCAATTTTCAACAATTTCAAGTCATGGACAAGAAATGCGAACAAGATTTCGACGAAGAATAAAGCAAGAAAAAAAAGGGCAGTTTCATGATAAGTAATTAACTGTTTCCTTGTAAGGAAACATTTGGCATCCATTGAACGAGCTGCTGCTGTTACTTTTGGTTGAAATTTATAAAATCTTTTCATTCGTTTTTTTTTCTTCAAGTTTCCCGAGTCCAGTAGCTGTTATCCTTCTTTCCAGTAGTGACGTCGGTTTCCTTCCTAACCTTTTGTTTGAAGTTGTGTGAAACGACAACATCTTGATTTTGTCATTATTATAAGCCTTTTACCGCCGCCTACATCCACGTGTAGTGGTCCGGGCCTCATGGTCTTAGGACGAAGTTTCAACCACAAGGCTAACTCTACACTGGTCAATACCGACGCTGGTCCAAGCTGGCTGTTGATCGCTGGCCGCTTCGATATACACCTACTCTGCCCACGTTGTGTTCTTGATCTCAGAGTAATAGAAGATCGAATGTTGTAGTAATCGAAGTGCTGGTTTGAGCCGTGGTGGAAAGAAATATCTTCACAATCGAAAATAAAAACGAAAGAATCGTTGGGTTAATCTTCAGTTGGTTTATATGTGCTCTTGGTGCAACAAGTATTGACCCTTCTCGCATCAATCCCTATAGTGACACTGTGCCTCGTTAAAATTTGGGATTCAAAGTTCTTCAGAATCAGGAGATCTGGTGGCAACTGACGTGGATTCCAAAGATACTCGATGCGGGATTCGCAGCGTAAGTCTTCGAGCTCTCAAAACTATCTGTTTATATGTACTTCTGCCAAAAACCGGCGTGGGGCCTAAAGTTCTGGGGGTTCCGTTGTTCCTCAATTTTCACACTACTCCCAACAAGGGTTCTTTGAGATGGTGCTAAATTTCTCTCTCGTTCCTCCTTCTTTCTCAACATTCAATCTCAGCCCACTTCTCAAGGCAGGCATAACTGTCTTTGTGAGAAATTTTAATTTTTCATGTGGACAAAAGGGCGTAGTTTTATTCTAGTCATTAATTTTAATACTTGTGATTCCTCAAAGAAGAGATAAAATTATTTCTCAATTCCTGGAATTATCTCTGTCTAGCGAAAATATAAATCAAATCACTTGCTCGTCAACGACAGGACCTGTTTTTATAGCTCCGACCATCAAAAAGGGTTCGTTATTTTATCTAAATTTCACAATTCGTTTTCGTCAGTGAAAATATAAGTCCCGTCTGTCGCTTTCTTCGTTAATGATATGTGTTTTCTTAATTCCTCAAAGAAGAGATAAAATTATTTCTCAATGCCTAGACTTATCGCTGTCCGGCGAAAGTATAAAACCAGATCACTGTCGACAGGACCTTTTTTCATAAGTTCTGTCCTATCGTACATTTGATCCTGAAGAAAAAGGTTCGTTCTCATTTAAAGTTCAGAGCGAGAGACGAATGTAACAACGTGCTCCGCTCGTCCGTCGTTTACTGCAAGGTCAACTGTGTCTGCATATACACACGCCTGGCTATGTTCACAGATTTGTCTCCTTAGCCGTGATCATAATCAACAAAAAATAACGACTAATGATTTTCTAAACGTGGTTGGGAAATAACAACACTACAAATTCTCACTAAACCGCCAATCTTTCTCTTTTGGCTTCGATGGTTGACTGCTATCTCCCTAACTGCTCGCTGGTCCATTCCTCACTGATCGCTAGTCACCTCACTCACTGGTCAACTACCTACTTACTGACTTCTTGCCTCTCTCTGCTTAAATGGATACTGGCTGGGTTCCGACAACCCCTATCCGTCATTCTGTGTTCCGGAACAAAAGATCCACCCATTCGGTTTTTTGAGTGGTCACTTCTCCAAGGCACTACTTTTATCATTATCTAAAATCACTGACAAAATTTTATTTTTGACAATGATTTTAGATAATGATTAAAGTAGTTCTTTGAAGAAGCTGACCACTCAAAAAAAAAAAATAGAAATATTGGAAACTCTGACACTTAAGTTGACTCAAATATGGAGTGGAGACGAATTTTCTAAGAAACTCAGATAATGAAGTGGACTTAAAAGGAAAAGGAATTTATTTATTTTTTTTTTTTTTTAAGCGTTTCACCCCAAGCAAGGCGGGAAGCCACTAGGACGCAAGGGGTTACAGAAAAATTTGGAGCAAGATCAGATAGGAGTGACAGAAGAAAGGATGAGGAGAAGGGTAGTGGATAGATAAAGGCAACAGGAGATACAGAGGCCAGAGAGAGAGAGAGAGAGAGTACCGGGAACCCCTTCCTAAACAAGAAACAAGGCGTAAACCTCTACTCATGTCCAAGAGAAGGGGGAGGAGTGTTGACCGGGCGGTAGGAAAGCCTACCTACTCCTATTACATATAGCACATAGAACAACAACAAAAACAGAGGGAACGATGAGAGGGGGAGGAGGTTTGCAAAGAGTCCTGGCTGACACTTCGATTTACCCTTTCGCAACATTAAGTTTTAACTTAGTAAAAGTCCCATTGACTAATCTAAAAAGAAATTGAAGAAAATAAGGATATCTGGAATTATTGGTATGTCATAAATGCCCCAGCATACGTGGCAGCGAGTGTTAGTCCGCTTTCTTCCTCATGATAACAAGTGAATGTACAGCTGACCATAAGTCCAAGCATCGACCCGGTGTGTGTGTGTGGGGGGGATCAACGGCCAATCTACCGCCCTCACCAAATAGTGGGCTTGGGAGGCATGCTTTCAATAAAAATTAAGAACAACAGGAGAAAGAACGGCGAAAACAATTCCAAGTTCAGAAAATTTATCAAGCAAGAATAGTCGGCCACTAAATCATGAGAATACTGACGAGACACTTTCGCATCTAGCCAAAGACATTCAATTTTCCATTTTTTTCTGATTATTCTTTCGAAACGAAAAATAAAAAAATAAAAAAATAAAAAAATAAAGATCTATTTGAAAAGTTTAAAATGGTAGTAATCAGCGAAGCGTCTACTCGTGACTGTTTTCCAAAAAGCAGCGTGTATTAATTCTTGAAAGTAAAAAAAAACTTTTGAGCCCTTTTTAATATACTGCTTTTGGCAACGCCATCGTGTGATTATTAGCAGAAGTGCTTTGGAAGATAAATGTGGTAAATTATTTGGATTCACTACAGTAACCGGACCCCCATAGAAAAGTAATAGCGCTTCAAACTTTTTTCTTTTTTTACTTTCCTCTATGGCACTAGAATGACGGCAAGGTCACATCACTTTACAGTTGAATTGGTTAGATGCAACCGTAAGTTCTATGCTAACAGTTTCTTCTATCGCACTTTTCGTTTGTAGAACTCACTTCCGGTCTCTTGCTTTCCAGTCACGTTTGATCTTCAAAATTTTAAATGTAATGTCAATCGTTATCGTCTGCTTTCTTAATTCTTGTTATTTTATTGTTCTCGCCCCATAATACTGTTTTTCTTATGTTCTATAAAACTCAGAACTCCCCTGCGTGTTTGTTGGCTTGCTTAGGTGAAATAGTTAATAAAAAATTAAGTTTGTTCGAAAAATAATGCGTATCTTGAAGCATTATTTTTTTAAAATGACAGATCTTACTTCAAAAGAATCTTTATTAACTAAAATAAAAGTCATTAGATTTTACCCATTTTTGCCAAAAATATACAAGTGTCGTTATTCCACTGACGTAGAAGTTAGAATTTTGGGAGGCAACAAAATCTTCTGGGCAGAAATTGAATCGTTGAAAACTTTTCCTTGTAAAATGTTGTCCAAATGTTTGAAAAAGCGGTAATCTGTTGTGCAGAGGCCATGTGAGTCGGGCGGATGATTCAGAGTTTCGTAGCCCAATTCATTCAATTTCTCTGGTGTTTGTTATGCAACACGTGATCGAGCATTGTTGTGCACGAAGATTGAACCGTTTTTGTTGACTAGTGCTGAACTACACCACAACTTCTGATGCATTTGATCGATGTCTTGGCAATACTTCTTAGCCGTGAAAGAACCAAAAAGTCGAGGCAAAAACATCAAAGGAAAAAGTAAAAATCATTAGTGGTTGTGGATCTTTGCAGGGAAACGAGAAGCAGTGGGATTCATCTAGAAAAAAAACCAAAAAAAACCTACCAAACGCATATTTTAACGCACAGAACAGATCCAAAATGTCGCTTTTATATAAAGTTAAATATTGATTATCTAATATCTGGGTGCTTTACCCTAAACCCAATAGTCCTGGGTATGACGATAAACTTCATCCGACAGTAAGACCTCTGATTAGGAGGTTTTGAGGAGCGAGGAACCACTTCTTAATTGCAGTTGTTCATAGGCTCACTCTAACCCGGGTGGTAGCACCTGTTAGGGTCCCAGCTATGGGTAAATATTAAACCCTCTAAACCAAAACAAAATACTATGAAAGTATAAAAAAATATTTTTATATAGTAAAAATTCCAGCAATATATTTTTATATAGTAAAATAACCAACAATACATTTTTAATAGAATTGCCAACAATACATTTTGTCTGTAATTGAAGGCATACAGTTGCGTTCAGAATGTTCGATATTAAATAAACCATAAGGGTTGATATGCCGCTGAACAAAATCAGTCAACTTAACCTAAACCAATATGAGTTTAAGTATATACATGATAAGTAAGAAATGTTCTTTTGAAAACATGCCAACATTATAAACGTTCTCTTGCAGGAAACTAGATGCAAAAACCTCGACCAACGTTTCAGAAGGGGAAAATGTTACAGTACTCTGGAATTTCCCGATACATATCGACCGCATTGTATAAGCCAATGAACCAGATATAATAATAATAATAATAATAATAATAATAATAATAATAATAATAATAATAATAATAAAAAGACTTCAAAGAACATGAGTGCCATCGCATAGACATCGGTATCCAGTGCGATAAAAACATCTCAGCAAAAGAATTTGGCAGACTTTCAAAATATAAGGACATGGAAAAAGAACTTACAAGAATGTGGCATTTAAACACAACAACGTCAATTCCAGTGATAATAGGAGCACCTTGAACGATTAAGAAGAATACTGATGCACACATTAAGAAATTGCAAGGAACACCTTCACCAGTTGAGATATAAAAGATTCGTCGCTCACATACTGGGAAAAAATTCTTTTGGTGTAATATACGCAATAAGTTTGTAAAAAACAAAAAATATTCCTTTACTTCCGATCTCTGATAAAGGACTATGTCAAGCATCAAATCAAGAAAACTGAAAATAATAATAATAATAATAATAATAATAATAATAATAATAATAAGAAGAAGAAGAAGAAGAAGAAGAAGAAGAAGAAGAAGAAGAAATAGTTTAGCGAACTTTGCAAATTGTGGTAATAGTTTGCCGGTTCCTTTTGCGCCCCATCACTCCTTTCAGAAGTAAAAGGGGCAGAACCTACAAAGCAGCAGGTGGTTAGAATTAAGAGTTTTCTTCCCCCTAGACTGGTTGACAACCAAGGCTATAGGGACCGGTCTGTTCTGCTATTCACCTATAGCTAGCGGGGGAGAGATGGATTCATGCCTTTACCAAAGTTATTAGCACGTAAATGAATGCAATAAATCTGACTGGAATTTATCAGTCAGAGCCGCTATCCATTATCCTACCGTGTTTCCATCCTCAGTATCACCACCCAGACCCGGTTACGGAGATAGGACATATAATCATTTTATGGGATTTTACACACAGGCATAACAATCAACGCTAATCGCCCAGACATTGTGATCAGAGACCACAAAAACAAAATGTGGCTTCTTTTTGATATGGTAGTCCCTGCAGATTACAATGTGTCTTTGAAGATCTTGAAAATACTATCAAAATACAAGGATCTTGAAGTAAAAAATCTCAAAAATGTGGCTAGAAAATCAGCCTTCGAAATCATTTGGAGGATAGGCAAACATTTCTGATTTTTATCTGGTCTCAAACTCGAGACCAGGTCACAACTGAAAGCTTAGCTTCGTATGACACAAGATCAATTAGAGAAAATCCATATTCGAAATCCCGAGTTTTTTGTCTGGGCGCGAACACCGACCGCTGGTTGGGAATACAAAGCAAACTGTTATTTTGAATTAATTTCTTTTTCCTTTTTTGACTTTCTTCTTCCATTCACTCGTCTTCATTCGATTACAATTTCATTCTTTGTTCTTTTCAAATCCTTCTTTACGGAATTTCATTTATTTTAATTTATTTAATACTCTATTCGTTATCTCGTCTTTTTTTATTTTTACGTCACTTATCACTTCTTTCTTTTATTTCCTCCTCCTTTCGTTTTCCTTTTATCCTCTTTCCCTGTTTTACTTCCTTCTCCTCTTTTTTCTTTTATTTTCTTCTCTTTTCTTTTACCTCTTTCTCTGCTTTTATTTCTTTTTCCTCTTTTTTCTTTAACTATCTTTTCCTCTTTTTCTTTTCTTCCTTCTCCACCTTTACTTCATTTTCCTCTTTTTCTTCCTTCTTCTCTTTTACTCCCTTTTTCTCTTCTATTTTCTTCTCTTTTTTTCTTTTACTTCCTTCTCCTCTTTTCTTTGTTTTCCGTTGTTGTTTTACCTCCTCTTTTTCTTCCATTTCCTCTTCTTCCTTTTTTTCTTCTCATTTTTCTTTTATTTCTTTCTCCTCCTTTTTCTTCTTCTTCTAGTTTTCTTCCTTGTCTGCTTCTTTTTTCTTTTACTTCCTTCCCTTTTTTACCTCCTTCTCCCCTTTTTTTCTTATTTCTAATTTTTATTTCCTTCTTTCTTTTCATTTACTTTCTTTCTTTCTTTTCCCTTTTACCGCTTTTCATCTCGTTCTTCCTTCTCCTCTTTCTTCTCATTTTCTTCCTTCTCATCTTCTATTACTTTCTTCCTTTTTTCTTTTACTTGCTTCATCTCCTCCTCCTTTTACTTCTTTCTCTTTTTCTTTTTTAAAGCCTTATTAATTTCATACATTTCTTTCAATATTTTTATCCTTAATTTTTTCTTTCTTGATTTATTCAGTTATTCATTCGTTGAATTATTTTACATTCCTTTCCTCTTTATTTTCATTTTTATTATTTTTTCTTCCTTTCTTTTTTTCTTCGATATTTCTTTTTTTTCTTTAGTCCTATAGATCCGATATATACTTTTTACTTTTTCCTCTTCTTCATCAAACCGTCTGACGCTTCCATTTTTTTTCTTTCATTCTTTTAGTTGTTTGTTCATTTATTTATTTATTCTTTTTCTTTCTATTTATTTTTTCTTCTCTTAAATATTTCCCTAATTTTTACCCACATTTATCTCTTTTTTTTAATAAATTCAATTCTTCGTTCCGACATCCATTTTAGTTCAATTCTTCGTTCCGACATCCATTTTATTCAAATGTTTTCTCTTCTTCTCTTTCACTCACTCTCCCTTTCAAGCATTCTCCGTACATCCTTTCTTGTTCTCTTTCTTTTCTTTTTTTAAATTTCTCCTCTGCTGTTATTTCTTTCGTCTGTCCATCCAACGCCTTTTCTTTTCTTTTCTTTCTTTTTTTCATTTTATAATTGCCTTTCTTCTTTTTTCTATTTCTCAACAACCTTCTATATTTATCGTTTGCTTTTCCTACTCACTAGAAGTTTTCAATCACTTTTTCGTTCGTTCCTTTCTCACACAAACGGGCCACTTGCCTTTTTTTCCAGTTGTCCGCCATTTTACATTATTGTCCCTAAGCAAAGAAAATTTTCCCACTCACTTTTCCAACCGCCCGTTTGCAGGCATTTTGCTTTTTATGTTCACTGGTTTTTCTTTGTTGGTCGTCCCCATCCAATAAGCTTTCTTTGCTAAAAAAAGGTAGAAATAGTAATGAAAATACTGAGTTAAAATCAATGATCTTTGACCGTTGTTATTGTGACATTAGTCTCACTCAAACATCATATCACTCAAAAAAGAAGAAGGAGAAGACATTTGTCACCAACATGTCAAATTAAAGTGATAGAAAAAATAAATATACATTTGTTCGCGCGCACACGCGCAAAAGATTCCTCACCGTGGGATAAGAGCGAGCAAACTTTTCTAGTAAATTATTACTGCTAAATAGCGAATTCGAACCTCACTAGGTGTTCCATATTTGTAAACTTACAAAAAGTAATATATAAAATACCATATCATACAAATTCTAAAAATACGGATACAAATATTTGAAGCATTAAACATAAAACACAAATAACCCAAAATCAATAAAAGAAGTTATCAAATTTAGCAATAAATATGCCAGATATATTTTATGAGCAAAAGAAAAAAGAAAAAAATACACTTTTTTCTTTAATATTCTTTTCCTCTTTCCTCCTCTTTTTCTTCCATTTCCTCTTCTTCCTTTTTTCTTTTCATTTTTTCTTTTCGTGATAACACGAAAACGTGATATTTGAGAAATAACGAAACCGACATAGCACAAATGCAAAAACTCTTTTATAATGATTTATAAAAACGGAAAGTTATATTTAAATATGTACCGGAAACCAGGAAAATACAGCAAAAAATTAAGAAACTATCTACAAATAACTTTCGCTGGCCTTTAACCAAACTTTTATTGTTCAAATACACCCAGGATATATATATATATATATATATATATATGTGTGTGTGTGTGTGTGTGTATATATATATATATATATATATATATATATATGTGTGTGTGTGTGTGTGTGTGTGTGTTCATCATTAAGTAATTCATCGAGTCTAGAAAAATCCTCAACAAAATGCAGAAAGCACATTTAAAATAGAGCATTATTATATACTTAAGAAAAGAAACATATATATATATATATATATATATATATATATATATATATATATTCCTCACCGTTTAGTACAACTCTGAATTTTATGCACGCTGAGGGGAGAAAACCGTGTCCCCATCAGGTCTATTTTAGAAAAGTAGTTTACTTGGATAAAAGATTTGTTTAGCTCTTTTATTCTACAACGAGCTCTTTTATTACCACTGATTATGCAATATATATATATATATATATATATATATATATATATATATATATATATATTAGGTTGGTGCAAAAATAATGACGTAATAATGTCGTTTTTTGACGTTAACGTCAAAAAACGACATTATTACGTCATTATTTTTGCACCAACCTAATATATATATTATGAAAGTCCGACAATTATTTTTAAGACATTTTTTATCTTTATACGTTCGTTTTTTGTATTATAGATACAAATATTTAAGTAAATGCTCTGTTTATAATAGAAAGTATTAACCATATTTACCGGTCTGAATGTCCGAGAAATTTTCATAGAAAATATGCGTCCTCCAACAAGAATCGAAGCTATATCCTATACGGAACCGTCATACGATCGCTTGAGATATTAGGTTGGTGCAAAAATAATGTCGTTTTCTCACATAGTAACATATGTGAGAAAACGACATTATTTTGCACCAATCTAATATAATCCTGGTAGATTTGCATTTGCCACCTACTGGACAATTTTCTTTAGATCTACAATTACAAGAGGGTTCAATAACAGTTTTGTGGTTTGTCTCATAGAAATCTGGTCAATAGAATCTTCCTGCCTATTCGTGGCAGCCAGATATAGGCTTTCACTCTGGCCAGTACAACATTGCCGCAAACTACATGAAAACTGCCGGAAAAGCATGAAAAAATCGATTATTTCCACTATCGATGGGAGTTGGGAAATGCAAAGTCGGTCTTGGCTTTCCTGCTAACTTGGAGCATGTGCATGTAAATTTTGGTGTAAATCCATCGAAAACTGCGGCCGTGTATTCGTTACACACACACACACACATCCAGCCTGTTATAAATAGAGATATTTTTCCTTCAATAGGAGTAGATAGGTTTGCCTATCGTCTATTTCACACACCTCCATGACCTGTTGAACAGAAGTAGAGGTTTATCTCCTGTTTGGGGTTTCCGATTTATTATTTATTTATTTATATTTTTCATCATCGGTTGTAGTGGATGGGTTTGCTTATAAGTAACACAGGAATATCTAAAGTGAAATGTAGACACAGAAAAAAAAAAAAATTATATCGTTCACCCCCACCTTCTGCAAACAGTCGATAATAATATGGGACAGTATTTTCTAACGATAACAAATAAACACTTTCAAAAAACTAACCCTCTAAGTAAAATTTTCAAGAGGAAAAGGATTAAGATTATCTATTCATGTATCAACAACAAGTATAAAATTAATTCACGCAATAACCATATTTTAAGAAATTTCTTTCACAACAGTTTATATATTAAAGAGAATAAACGGTCCGTGGTAGAAACCTCAAGTATTTGTATGCTTGTTCTTTGTTTATCATATGTGAGCACGCATATACATAAAACACACACAAACAAACAACCGTCTAACGTCCACAAGACCCTTAAAAAATTCTTTTAGTAACTGGCTTACTGCCACATGACGTTGAAACACCGGTTCCTGTACAATCAACGAAGTTAAGCAACATCGAGACTGGTCTGATTCTTAGATGGATGACTGTTTGGGAGTACCAAGTACTGTAAACTTGGCATGTGCTGGTGGTGTAATGGATTGTTAATCGGAGAGCGGAGTTCGAATTGCGGTTGGGTTTGTTATATTCAATTTCGTTCACGTGTTATTAATCCCTCACTTCCCCTTCACTCTGCTTTGGGTGAGTTAGTAATACTTGTTTCACTAAAATATTATTATCTCCAAAAATATTTTAAAAAAAATATTCTTACAAGCTAAAAGTACTTCCTGGCTTTAAATAACCTACAAAGGGTTGATAAGCCGTAGAAAAATAGTCACAGAACTGACTCCGAGTGTAACCCTTAAGGTAATTTGTCCAAGGTATTAGTCAACCATAAAGTGAATTTAGGTAAAAATGACACAATTTTTATACAATTGTTTAAGGTGAAAGAGCCACTCAAGGTAGAGGGTTACTAACAGAGGTTGTTGTAAGGAACTTAAGAGGTGCATATGATGAAGATATGTAGACTAACTGTTGACCCGAAACAAGAAGTTAAGATTGCAGTGATTGGGGAAGCATTCTCTCGGGAGTCTCTTCCTTACTGGAATAGTTCTGTCTGCGTGGAACTTCCTCATTACCAATGAAATACAAAAGGGATGAGGATGAGTTTAGCAACGTTTCGTCTGTGAGGAAAGGCGTAAAAGGCTGGGAAGTAATTCGTCACACACAAGGCCGCGTAAACGCTATTGCAGTCAAAGTTCCATCCCATAAAAGTAGACAGTTCCAGCCAATATAAAGGGTCAGTTCCAGCCAATATAAGGGATCAGTTTCAGCCAATATAAGCGGTCATTTCCAGGCAATATAAGGGGTCAGTTTCAGCCAATATAAGCGGTCATTTCTAGGCAATATGAGGGGTCAGTTTCAGCCAATATAAGGGGTCAGTTCAAGTCTATATAAGGTGTCAGTTCCAGCCAATATAAGGTGTCAGTTCCAGCCAATACAAGGGGTCAGTTCCAGCCAATACAAGGGGTCAGTTCCAGGTCAGTTACAATGAGCCGATTATTTGTCCAGCATCTTTAGCGATGATTCGCATATCCGAGTTCCACTTCATTTCGTGTTTGGTTCATTTTGTTTTACGACATATCAATACCTCAATGGGTTATTTACTGCCGACAAGATTTTTAGAACATGTTCGTATGAATAGAATATGTAGTATTTGTAAGAAATAAGTTTGTAAATCAGTTTTCTTCGACGTCTTTTTATAAAGAGGATTTTTGTCGCGAGTCAAATGTATTGCTGGTAATATCTTTTCCAAAAATGTACTATCGGTATTTTTTTTTTCAAAAATGTATTGCTGATATATTTACAATAAAAATCTATTTTTATACTTTCATAGTGTTTGACCCCAGTTTGGGGATTAACTATTTGCCCATAGCTAGGACCCTAACAGATGCTGCCACACCAGGTCAGGTGGAACAACAGCAATTAAGAGTCGGGTCTATGCTTCTCGAAACCTCCTGATCAGAGGCCTTACTACCGGATGTAGTTTATCGTCATACCCAGGACAACTTGAGGTCGGCTATGAACTTGAGTCATAATAGACGACTCAGGCAAAAAGGCCCATTGAGGTTACAATTTTATTATGACTGAAGAAAACACTGTAATGATGAAACCTTATTAACTTTTATGGGGGGGGGGCGTTGAATGTTATAAGCTAGTTCTTAGGTCGTCCCCACTCACTCTCATTGAGTTGGGCTAACAAGTGTAGAGGATAGATCCGTTACCAGACTGGAATGAAAAGAAAAAATATTGGGACAATAAATTTAGCATGATATTTCATTATTCTAATTCACCTAAAAGGCAATCGAAAAACTTGCCACCCGGGGCTGAGGACCACACCCGCCAATAAATATAATTATATGTCAATGTACTTCTGTCAAAAGTGGACATTAATCAAATCGATTAATAATATGATAAAAGGTAAAGACATTATTCAGTACCTAGCAGTGATTATATCCAGTGTTTGTTCTCCGTTAACGTTCATCAAACGTCGAAGAATGTCGTAGGTTGTAAATTTTTTCCGCATGGAGGAATTTCATAATACATCTTTACTAGACATGCACTCTCATTTCAGACGCCATTTTGCCAGACTACCATCTCTAACAAACCAGCAGCATTTTGAGGGAAGTTTCAATATTTACTTCAATACCAAGTGCATTACTTTCAGACAGATCTTCGTGCAAATATGTATATGTGTGTGTGTATGTGTATGTGTATGTGTGTGTGTGTGTGTGTGTGTGTGTGTGTGTGTGTGTGTGTGTGTGTGTGTGTACATGAGAGAGAAAATATATATTTTGGAAAATATTCCCCGTAATCTAATGTCTTAGTGCATTTTATAAATGTTGGCTTTACATTTATTATGGTTATCGCTTTTATTTTCTGATTATGTCGCGTATGGTCGCTCGTACTTACAAAAATTGGCACATTTATCCACATACAAAAAATTTCAAAATTATTTTAAAAATATTTGTGTTTGATGATTTCTATTAAGCTATTCAATTTATGATTAGTAAATATAATTTTCACTCAATAATATCATATGAAAGGCTGAAATTAATACAAAATTCTGAAAATGATTTTTTTAAAATGAAAACAATTCTTGTAAAAATTCATTATTTACCGGAAAAATGTTTTTCTTAAGAAAATAGTGTACTTAATAAATCTTATTTATAAATGAAATTAAAAGCTTTCTAATTAAATAATGTTACAATTTTATTGCATTTTTATTCTACGATTCAGAGCAGATTTTTGGTAAACGGTGTTTTGTTTTAAAATTGAAATTGATAAATTAAATTCTGTGAGTTTAGATTTTAATTTATATGCATATAAAGAAGCTGAAATTTGAATTCCTCGAAATTTCATAAAATTAAGTGAGGTTGAAAGATTTTTTAAAAATATATTTTTACTAGAATTTTCTGAAAAAACATTCAAAACTAATTTCATCCATTTGTGAATAAGTCCTGAAAATTTAATTAAAACCAGACAATTATTTGATTTTTGCGAAAATTTCCAAAACAATGTTTTTAACGCTAAAGCTTCCAATACTAATCTTCAGCCGACCCGATGACGCAAGAAAAACAAAATTTTAACCAAAATTTCGAACGAGTTAGAAAGGATAAAAAAATAATCAAACAAATACTTTCGTCTTTCCTTTTATTAATAACATGAACACTTTGAAAATAAAACTTTGTTTTTATCAAGTTTGGGACATTTTTTCATCATTGTATGAATTTTTTTTGATAATTTTTGCAGGTACTGAAAAGTAATAAGCCACCCGCCTCACCACAGGATTACTACATATTACAATAATAATTGGAGATTATATATTTAAATTTTTAAAATACCAAAGACTTAACAAAAAATCAATTCCATATTTGCTGACATTTTTATGACCTGGATTAATTAGACGTAACTTCAGAGTCTGATGGACATAAAATGGCGGTTCGGTTTTCTATTTTAAGAAATAAAATATTCCCATAATTAATACATTTCCGTATAATAACTGGAGAACTATATTTAAAGGCTTCAAGCTTCAAAGGATTGTAAGAACTTAGCAGAATATGCCATTATGTGTAAACTAATCTTAATGTAAGAGTCCGATGTGCATAAAATAGGGGATCAGTATTCTGTTGTTATTAAGTAGTAAACTGAACCCCAGCTTTACTACATATATAATGACTTAAAAATATATATATTTAAAGACTCATATATGAAAAAGCTTCTAATAATATCTTGAATTTAATAAAAAATATGATATAATGGGTAAACTAGTGTTAATGTAAGAGTCCAGTGGGCATAAAATAGGGGATCGATATTCTGTTGTCATTAAGTAATAAAATGAACCCTCGGTTTTACTACATATATAATAATTTCAATATATATATATGTTTAGAAACTCGTATGTGATAACAACTTCTAATAATAGTATGGGTAAACTAGTATTCTCCGCACAGATGAAGAGACTTGAAGCAGGATAAATGTAGTTCTACAGAAGGATGCTGAGAATACTATGGACTGAACATTTGAGCAATGACGAATTTTTAGAGAAAATGGAAACTAAAATGAATTTTATACTTAACATTAGAAAGAGACAATTGGAATTTCTAGGACACATAATGAGGAAAGAGGGCTCGGGAAATTTGATACTCACAGGACATAGTGAAGGCAAGATGGTCAGAGGAAACCAACGCATAGTCTACCTAACGAGCTTTTGTAAATGGATAGTAGAACAAGGTTTAGGAGAGTGTCCTATAGGAATAAACTGTCGCTGTCGACACTTGGGTTTGAAAACGGATCGTCAGCCAGCAAGCATAGTCGATATCTTGAAATAATTAGATCACGTGACGGGTAAAAGAAAAATATATGTATGGGAATTAGCGGCATCTGACCGAGTATTGTTCGAAGGGTGATAAAAGGAAAAGGCCCATCCAGTCGCTATCTTATTACAAAAGACCTGCAGGGACAATGGTGTTTGCTGGACAACATATCATGACGGAGCTCAATCCTCATTAGACTGGTTGGAATTCAGATTTTTTCTTTCTTATAGACCGGTTAGTACCCAGGGCTATAAAACTGAGCCTGTCCTGATATTTACCCATAGCTGGGGGGAGAAATGGGTCCATACTTTTCCCAACTAATCAACTCGCCTGGAATTCGAATTCGGCTCTCTAATTCCTCAATCCATTACTCTACCATGTTCCCATGGTTCTAAATACTTGACCCCCGTAAAATTGAATCGTTGCACTCTCAAAGGGGCTCCATGCTCAAGATCGCCCCAGGCTCAAGTGGAACACATATATACGATCCATAGCTAAAGACGCCGGGGAAATGGTCAGTTCCTTATACTTCTACCGCCATCTCACGCTGAAACGCCGGTTTCAGTACGATTACCGAAATTAAGCAACGTCGAACCTGGTCAATAACTGGAGGGGTGACCACTTAGGAATATCAGATGTCGTAAGCTTAGATGCGCAAGTGGTTTAATATATAATGGCTCGAAATTGTAAATCGGAGAACCGAGTTCCAATTCCAGTTGGGTTCATTAGATTCGCTTACGCGCAAATTCCCTTGGGAAAGGCATGAAAACAACTCTTCTCACCCTCCCCCACTTAGTAGGTCTTGTGTCAGTAAGTAATATAGTAGAATTATTTAAGACAATAGGAACTTGTTTAACAGCTTTAATGAACTCGGTATTTACCCAGTTTTCCCACTTAGTCGACACAAGGTCGGTTTTTATGAGTGGCGGTTCTGAGATAATAGGCTCGAGCAAATATTCCCCATAGACACCGTAATAACGGGGTCGAGTTTGTCTACCTCCCCAGACGAGACTCTGTCCTTCGGCATAGTTTTGTCTGGGTTCCTCTCTGCCCGGAGGTTTGGCGAACTGGTACTTACCAACCTCCTCATAAGGCAGAATGTGGCACAAGGCGATTCCGAGCCCGTAGGCTCGGGCAAAAATTTCCCCTAGACCGTGTATAAACGGGGTCGGGTTTGTCTATCTCTCCATACGTGACTCTGCCCTTCGACATAGCCTCGTCTGAGTTCCTCTCCGCCCGAAGGCAAGAGAGGTCGACAAGTATTGTGTTCACGAACCCGAAGGTTTGGCGAACTCTGCATAGCAGCAGAGTTCTTCTGACTATATGTACAGATTGGATCTATTAATAGGGAAAATATATCATACCACAAGGAAATCATTTTTGTTTTGAAAAAATTCTTACAATCTGAACAAATTATCCGGATTTAAATAAACAGCAAAGAGAATGGTTAGCCCTAAAAGACAAATCAAACAATATACGCTTCAGAAACTACGTGAATCCACCTGTCTTAATCTATTCTTTGCAAAAGTCAGAACAAAACCAAAAATGGAGTAATGATACCATAACACGCCTGGAAGTGGACATTTATTTTCTTTCCAGTCAGACTTTCCTTAACAGAATTCAAAAGCGTTTACACTGCCTTGTAGGCAATAAATTATTTCTTCTATTCTACAATCCCTCCCCAATAGACGCAACATCTCCATGGAAAATTCTATGATGAACTACATTTCCTAGATTCACCATTTCAGACCTTTACAGCAAAGACCCGTCAATCCATAGGCACAGTGACAAACCATCCTCATTCTCTTTCAATTCCATTGCTAAAAAGAAAGTCGTTATTTCGTGAAACAGGCTCCCGAGGAAATACTGACCAAAATACTACAATCTTAATCTTTTCAAATCTATGGTCGAACGTTACATATCGAAATATTTTTTATAATCTGCACTTACTGTCGCTTTCGTTACATTCACTTACGCACAAATAACTTTGGGTAAGGTGTGATCTCTCTCACCCCAGCTATGGGTTAAATTGTAGTAGCTATTTCTGAAAAACATACTGTCATTCTAAAAAAAGAAAATTGCTATTAAAATATTCACTCGAAAAATAGGATATATTATTAGAATATAAAATCCGTTCCAGCTATAAACAAAGGGTTCATAAAGTGAAAAAAAAAAAACAAATCAATATAATCAACAACTTCCGCATCATACGTCCATACAACAAACGCATTTATGTAACCATTATACGGAGTGGTTCTTCTGTCTTGTATTGAAAATGTAATTGAAATTCTTAGATAAAAAAAATTAAAAAAAAACTGAGTGTGAAGAGAGGCATTGGTGCCGATGTCCGGAAGCGGAACAAAATAAAATAGAAAAAGAAAATGAATAAAACCTATCAATTATGAATCGAGTAACATTAACAGGAGTTGTGAAAAGTAAATAATTACACAACTGTACATAAAGATGAAAAGAATAAGTAGTTTTTTTTTTTTAAATGGGTTGGAAAGAAGAGAGAGAACAAAATCGAAAAGAAAAATAAGGAAGAAAGAAGAGATTGAATTAAATCAAAAAAAGGAAAAGAAAGAAGAAAGTGAAAGAAAACAAAAGAAAATGAGAGAGTGGAAGAAAGAAGAAAATGAACGGAAATAAAGAAAGGAGAGAGTGGAAGAAAGAAGAAAATGAACAAGATAAAAAAAGGAGAAAGTGGGAGAAAGAAGAAAATGAACGAAAATAAAGAAAGGAGAGAGTGGGAGAAAGAAAACGAAATCAAACAATGAGAAAGTAGAAAAAAGAAGAGAAGTGAACGAAATGAAAAAGTGAGAAAGAAGAGAGAAAACGAAAACAAAATAGGAGAGAGAGGGAGAAAGTAGAGAGTGGATGAAATAAAGAACGGAAACAGTGGAAGTAAGAAGAGACTGGAAGAAAGCAGAGAGTAAATGAAATATAAACTGAGAGAGTGTGAAAAAAAGAGAGTAAAAGAAATGAAAAAAGGAAAGAGTGTGAGAAAGGAGAGAGAGAGGGAAAACAAAAAAGGAGAGTGCGGGAGAAAGAAGAGAAACAAAGAAATAAAAAAATGAGAGAGTGTGAGAAAGAAGCGAGTGAAGAATATAAAAAAGTGAGAGAGTGGAAAAAAAAAGAGGGCAAATTAAATAAATAAAAGGAATTGGACAAAGAGACTGAATGAAATCAAAAGATAAGAGAATGGAAGAATGAAGACAGGGAACGATAACGAAAGAGGAGAGAGTGGGAGAATGAAGAGCATGGAGGAAATTAAAAAGGAGAAAGTGGGGGAAAGACAAAGAAAGAAATCAAACAAGGAGAGAGTGTGAGAAAGAAGCGAGTGAAGAATATAAAAAAGTGGGAAAAGAACAGAGAAAACTAAATTTAAAAGGGAAAGAGACGGACAAAAAAGACAGTGAACGAAATCAAAAGAAGAAAGAGTGAGAGAATGAAGTGTGTGTACGAAATACAAAGGGGGGAAAGTGGAAATTGAAGAGAGAGAGAGAGAGAGAGAGAGAGAGAGAGAGTGGAAGAATGAAAAAAAATAAAAGAAATCAATGGAAGAGAGAGTGGAAGAAGGCAGAGAGAAATGTAAAACAATGAAAGAGAGAAAAGAAGAAGGAAGAGAGAGAACGAAAGCAAATGAACAAAGAATGGAAGAATAAAGAGAGAGAAAGAAAACGAACGAAGCAAGAAATGGGAGAATGAAGACGATAATCGAAAACAAAATAGAAAAGAGTGGAAGAATGATATGAGAAAAAGACGAGCAAAACGGCAAGGAAAGAGAGGCAAGAAAAGAAAAAAAGAGATATTAAAAGAGAGTGGAGGGGAACGAAAAAAAAAATGTCGAGAAAAAAAGGGGGAGAATGAAATAAAAAAAAGAATGGCATTCAGGAAGCGGAAGGAACGAAATAAAAAAAGAAAACATGGATTGAAAGGAAAAAGAGGAAATTAAACAAAAAAAAAAAAAAGAAACAGAAGAATAAAAGGAAGTCATGGCGAGAGGGATAGAGAGGAAACTAGAGTAAGACATGAGAAGAAGTAAGAAAGAAGAAAGTAAAAAAAAAAAGAAATGATGCTAACGAAAACAAGGGAACGAAAAGAAAACAAAAGATAACATTGTCAGGTAGAAATAGTGAAAATTAAAGGAACAGAAGGGAAATTTGGAAAGTTTGTAATTGAACGAATTGAAAAAGAATAATTTCGAGGAAAAGGGAGAAACGAAAACATAAAATGTTAACATGTTTAAGCGTTAATAGAGGAAAATAAAGTAATACGTGGGAAATTCTACGAAAGAAGAAATTGAACAAAATAAAATGGAATGATATTTAGGAAAAGAAAGAAAGGATCTAAAAAGATGATAACATTGTCAGGCAGAAAGATTGCAACCTAAAGAAAGTGAACGGAAATTTGAAAAGGTAAATTAGAGAACGAATTTAAAGGTAAAACTTTCGAGGAAAAGGGAGAAACGAAAACATCAAATGTTAACATGTTTAAGCGTTTATAGAGGAAAATAAAGTAATACATAGGAAATTGTACCAAAGAAGAAAGTGAACAAAATAAAATGGAATAATATTAAGGAAAAGAAAGGAAGGATCTAAAAAGATGATAACATTGTCAGGCAGAAAGTTTGCGACCTAAAGGAAGAGAACGGAAATTTGAAAAGGTAAAATAGAGAAAGAATTTAAAAGTAATATTTTCGAGGAAAAGGGAGAAACGAAAACATCAAATGTTAACATGTTTAAGCGTTAATAGAGGAAAATAAAGTAATACATGGGAAATTGTACGAAAGAAGAAATTGAACAAAATAAAATGGAATAATATTTAGGAAAAGAAAGGAAGGATCTACAAAGATGATAACATTGTCAGGCAGAATGAGTGCAACCTAAATGAAGAGAAGGGAAATTTGAAAAGGTCAAATAGAGAACGAATTTAAAAGGAATATTTTCGAGAAAAGGGAGAAACGAAAACATAATATTTTAACATGTTTAAACGTTAATAGAAGAAAATAAAGTAATACATGGGAAATTGTACGAAAGAAGAAATTGAACAAAATAAAATGGAATAATATTAAGGAAAAGAAAGGAAGGATCTAAAAAATGATAACATTGTCAGTCAGAAAGAGTGCAACCTAAAGAAAGAGAAGGGAAATTTGAAAAGGTCAAATAGAGAACGAATTTAAAAGGAATATTTTCGAGAAAAGGGAGAAACGAAAACATAATATTTTAACATGTTTAAACGTTAATAGAAGAAAATAAAGTAATACATGGGAAATTGTACGAAAGAAGAAATTGAACAAAATAAAATGGAATAATATTAAGGAAAAGAAAGGAAGCATCTAAAAAATGATAAGATTGTCAGTCAGAAAGAGTGCAACCTAAAGAAAGAGAAGGGAAATTTGAAAAGGTCAAATAGAGAACGAATTTAAAATGAATATTTTCGAGGAAAAGGGAGAAACGAAAACATAAAATGTTAACATGTTTAAGCGTTTATAGAGGAAAATAAAGTAATACATGGGAAATTGTACGAAAGAAGAAATTGAACAAAATAAAATGGAATAATATTAAGGAAAAGAAAGGAAGGATCTAAAAAATGATAAGATTGTCAGTCAGAAAGAGTGCAACCTAAAGAAAGAGAAGGGAAATTTGAAAAGGTCAAATAGAGAACGAATTTAAAAGGAATATTTTCGAGAAAAGGGAGAAACGAAAACATAATATTTTAACATGTTTAAACGTTAATAGAAGAAAATAAAGTAATACATGGGAAATTGTACGAAAGAAGAAATTGAACAAAATAAAATGGAATAATATTAAGGAAAAGAAAGGAAGGATCTAAAAAATGATAACATTGTCAGTCAGAAAGAGTGCAACCTAAAGAAAGAGAAGGGAAATTTGAAAAGGGCAAATAGAGAACGAATTTAAAGGGAATACTTTCCAGGGAAAGGGAGAAACGAAAACATCAAATGTTAACATGTTTAAGTGTTAATAGAGGAAAATAAAGTAATACATGGGAAATTGTACGAAAGAAGAAATTGAACAAAATAAAATGGAATAATATTAAGGAAAAGAAAGGAAGGATCTAAAAAATGATAGCATTGTCAGGCAGAAAGAGTGCAACCTAAAGAAAGAGAAGGGAAATTTGAAAAGGTCAAATAGAGAACGAATTTAAAAGGAATATTTGCGAGGAAAAGGGAGAAACGAAAACATAAAATGTTAACATGTTTAAGCGTTTATAGAGGAAAATAAAGTAATACATGGGAAATTGTACGAAAGAAGAAATTGAACAAAATAAAATGGAATAATATTAAGGAAAAGAAAGGAAGGATATAAAAATTGATGACATTGTCAGTCAGAAAGAGTGCAACCTAAAGAAAGAGAAAGGAAATTTGAAAAGGTCACATAGAGAACGAATTTAAAAGGAATATTTTCGAGGAAAAGGGAGAAACGAAAACATAAAATGTTAACATGTTTAAGCGTTAATAGAGGAAAATAAAGTAATACATCGGAAATTGTACGAAAGAAGAAATTGAACAAAATAAAATGGAATAATATTAAGGAAAAGAAAGGAAGGATATAAAAATTGATGACATTGTCAGTCAGAAAGAGTGCAACCTAAAGAAAGAGAAGGGAAATTTGAAAAGGTCAAATAGAGAACGAATTTAAAAAGAATATTTTCGAAGGAAAGGGAGAAACGAAAACATCAAATGTTAACATGTTTAAGCGTTTATAGAGGAAAATAACGTAATACATGGGAAATTGTACGAAAGAAGAAATTGAACAAAATAAAATGGAATAATATTAAGGAAAAGAAAGGAAGGATCTAAAAAATGATAACATTGTCAGTCAGAAAGAGTGCAACCTAAAGAAAGAGAAGGGAAATTTGAAAAGGTCAAATAGAGAACGAATTTAAAAGGAATATTTTCGAGAAAAGGGAGAAACGAAAACATAATATTTTAACATGTTTAAACGTTAATAGAAGAAAATAAAGTAATACATGGGAAATTGTACGAAAGAAGAAATTGAACAAAATAAAATGGAATAATATTAAGGAAAAGAAAGGAAGGATCTAAAAAATGATAACATTGTCAGTCAGAAAGAGTGCAACCTAAAGAAAGAGAAGGGAAATTTGAAAAAGTCAAATAGAGAACGAATTTAAAAGGAATATTTTCGAGGAAAAGGGAGAAACGAAAACATCAAATGTTAACATGTTTAAGCGTTAATAGAGGAAAATAAAGTAATACATGGGAAATTGTACGAAAGAAGAAATTGAACAAAATAAAATGGAATAATATTAAGGAAAAGAAAGGAAGGATCTAAAAAATGATAACATTGTCAGTCAGAAAGAGTGCAACCTAAAGAAAGAGAAGGGAAATTTGAAAAGGTCAAATAGAGAACGAATTTAAAGGGAATATTTTCCAGGGAAAGGGAGAAACGAAAACATCAAATTTTAACATGTTGAAGCGTTTATAGAGGAAAATAAAGTAATACATGGGAAATTGTACGAAAGAAGAATTTGAACAAAATAAAATGAAATAATATTAAGGAAAAGAAAGGAAGGATCTAAAAAATGATAACATTGTCAGTCAGAAAGAGTGCAACCTAAAGAAAGAGAAGGGAAATTTGAAAAGGTCAAATAGAGAACGAATTTAAAGGGAATATTTTCCAGGGAAAGGGAGAAACGAAAACATCAAATGTTAACATGTTTAAGCGTTAATAGAGGAAAATAAAGTAATACATGGGAAATTGTACGAAAGAAGAAATTGAACAAAATAAAATGGAATAATATTAAGGAAAAGAAAGGAAGGATCTAAAAGATGATAACATTGTCAGGCAGAAAGAGTGCAACCTAAAGAAAGAGAAGGGAAATTTGAAAAGGTCAAATAGAGAACGAATTTAAAAGGAATATTTTCGAGGAAAAGGGAGAAAGGAAAACATAAAATGTTAACATGTTTAAGCGTTAATAGAGGAAAATAAAGTAATACATGGGAAATTGTACGAAAGAAGAAATTGAACAAAATAAAATGGAATAATATTAAGGAAAAGAAAGGAAGGATATAAAAATTGATGACATTGTCAGTCAGAAAGAGTGCAACCTAAAGAAAGAGAAGGGAAATTTGAAAAGGTCAAATAGAGAACGAATTTAAAAAGAATATTTTCGAAGGAAAGGGAGAAACGAAAACATCAAATGTTAACATGTTTAAGCGTTTATAGAGGAAAATAACGTAATACATGGGAAATTGTACGAAAGAAGAAATTGAACAAAATAAAATGGAATAATATTAAGGAAAAGAAAGGAAGGATCTAAAAAATGATAACATTGTCAGTCAGAAAGAGTGCAACCTAAAGAAAGAGAAGGGAAATTTGAAAAGGTCAAATAGAGAACGAATTTAAAGGGAATATTTTCCAGGGAAAGGGAGAAACGAAAACATCAAATGTTAACATGTTTAAGCGTAAATAGAGGAAAATAAAGTAATACATGGGAAATTGTACGAAAGAAGAAATTGAACAAAATAAAATGGAATAATATTAAGGAAAAGAAAGGAAGGATCTAAAAAATGATAACATTGTCAGTCAGAAAGAGTGCAACCTAAAGAAAGAGAAGGGAAATTTGAAAAGGTCAAATAGAGAACGAATTTAAAAGGAATATTTTCGAGGAAAAGGGAGAAACGAAAACATAAAATGTTAACATGTTTAAGCGTTTATAGAGGAAAATAAAGTAATACATGGGAAATTGTACGAAAGAAGAAATTGAACAAAATAAAATGGAATAATATTAAGGAAAAGAAAGGAAGGATCTAAAAAATGATAAGATTGTCAGTCAGAAAGAGTGCAACCTAAAGAAAGAGAAGGGAAATTAGAAAAGGTCAAATAGAGAACGAATTTAAAAGGAATATTTTCGAGAAAAGGGAGAAACGAAAACATAATATTTTAACATGTTTAAACGTTAATAGAAGAAAATAAAGTAATACATGGGAAATTGTACGAAAGAAGAAATTGAACAAAATAAAATGAAATAATATTAAGGAAAAGAAAGGAAGGATCTAAAAAATGATAACATTGTCAGTCAGAAAGAGTGCAACCTAAAGAAAGAGAAGGGAAATTTGAAAAAGTCAAATAGAGAACGAATTTAAAAGGAATATTTTCGAGGTAAAGGGAGAAACGAAAACATCAAATGTTAACATGTTTAAGCGTTAATAGAGGAAAATAAAGTAATACATGGGAAATTGTACGAAAGAAGAAATTGAACAAAATAAAATGGAATAATATTAAGGAAAAGAAAGGAAGGATCTAAAAAATGATAACATTGTCAGTCAGAAAGAGTGCAACCTAAAGAAAGAGAAGGGAAATTTGAAAAGGTCAAATAGAGAACGAATTTAAAAGGAATATTTTCGAGAAAAGGGAGAAACGAAAACATAATATTTTAACATGTTTAAACGTTAATAGAAGAAAATAAAGTAATACATGGGAAATTGTACGAAAGAAGAAATTGAACAAAATAAAATGAAATAATATTAAGGAAAAGAAAGGAAGAATCAAAAAAATGATAACATTGTCAGTCAGAAAAAGTGCAACCTAAAGAAAGAGAAGGGAAATTTGAAAAAGTCAAATAGAGAACGAATTTAAAAGGAATATTTTCGAGGAAAAGGGAGAAACGAAAACATCAAATGTTAACATGTTTAAGCGTTAATAGAGGAAAATAAAGTAATACATGGGAAATTGTACGAAAGAAGAAATTGAACAAAATAAAATGGAATAATATTAAGGAAAAGAAAGGAAGGATCTAAAAAATGATAACATTGTCAGTCAGAAAGAGTGCAACCTAAAGAAAGAGAAGGGAAATTTGAAAAGGTCAAATAGAGAACGAATTTAAAGGGAATATTTTCCAGGGAAAGGGAGAAACGAAAACATCAAATGTTAACATGTTTAAGCGTTTATAGAGGAAAATAAAGTAATACATGGGAAATTGTACGAAAGAAGAAATTGAACAAAATAAAATGGAATAATATTAAGGAAAAGAAAGGAAGGATCTAAAAAATGATAACATTGTCAGTCAGAAAGACTGCAACCTAAAGAAAGAGAAGGGAAATTTGAAAAAGTCAAATAGAGAACGAATTTAAAAGGAATATTTTCGAGGAAAAGGGAGAAACGAAAACATCAAATGTTAACATGTTTAAGCGTTAATAGAGGAAAATAAAGTAATACATGGGAAATTGTACGAAAGAAGAAATTGAACAAAATAAAATGGAATAATATTAAGGAAAAGAAAGGAAGGATCTAAAAAATGATAACATTGTCAGTCAGAAAGAGTGCAACCTAAAGAAAGAGAAGGGAAATTTGAAAAGGTCAAATAGAGAACGAATTTAAAGGGAATATTTTCCAGGGAAAGGGAGAAACGAAAACATCAAATGTTAACATGTTTAAACGTTTATAGACGAAAATAAAGTAATACATGGGAAATTGTACGAAAGAAGAAATTGAACAAAATAAAATGGAATAATATTAAGGAAAAGAAAGGAAGGATCTAAAAAATGATGACATTGTCAGTCAGAAAGAGTGCAACCTAAAGAAAGAGAAGGGAAATTTGAAAAGGTCAAATAGAGAACGAATTTAAAAAGAATATTTTCGAAGGAAAGGGAGAAACGAAAACATCAAATGTTAACATGTTTAAGCGTTTATAGAGGAAAATAACGTAATACATGGGAAATTGTACGAAAGAAGAAATTGAACAAAATAAAATGGAATAATATTAAGGAAAAGAAAGGAAGGATCTAAAAAATGATAACATTGTCAGTCAGAAAGAGTGCAACCTAAAGAAAGAGAAGGGAAATTTGAAAAGGTCAAATAGAGAACGAATTTAAAAGGAATATTTTCGAGGAAAAGGGAGAAACGAAAACATAAAATGTTAACATGTTTAAGCGTTAATAGTGGAAAATAAAGTAATACATGGGAAATTGTACAAAAGCAGAAATTGAACAAAATAAAATGGAATAATATTAAGGAAAAGAAAGGAAGGATCTAAAAAATGATAACATTGTCAGTCAGAAAGAGTGCAACCTAAAGAAAGAGAAGGGAAATTTGAAAAGGTCAAATAGAGAACGAATTTAAAAAGAATATTTTCGAAGGAAAGGGAGAAACGAAAACATCAAATGTTAACATGTTTAAGCGTTTATAGAGGAAAATAAAGTAATACATGGGAAATTGTACGAAAGAAGAAATTGAACAAAATAAAATGAAATAATATTAAGGAAAAGAAAGGAAGAATCAAAAAAATGATAACATTGTCAGTCAGAAAGAGTGCAACCTAAAGAAAGAGAAGGGAAATTTGAAAAAGTCAAATAGAGAACGAATTTAAAAGGAATATTTTCGAGGAAAAGGGAGAAACGAAAACATCAAATGTTAACATGTTTAAGCGTTAATAGAGGAAAATAAAGTAATACATGGGAAATTGTACGAAAGAAGAAATTGAACAAAATAAAATGGAATAATATTAAGGAAAAGAAAGGAAGGATCTAAAAAATGATAACATTGTCAGTCAGAAAGAGTGCAACCTAAAGAAAGAGAAGGGAAATTTGAAAAGGTCAAATAGAGAACGAATTTAAAGGGAATATTTTCCAGGGAAAGGGAGAAACGAAAACATCAAATGTTAACATGTTTAAGCGTTTATAGAGGAAAATAAAGTAATACATGGGAAATTGTACGAAAGAAGAAATTGAACAAAATAAAATGGAATAATATTAAGGAAAAGAAAGGAAGGATCTAAAAAATGATAACATTGTCAGTCAGAAAGAGTGCAACCTAAAGAAAGAGAAGGGAAATTTGAAAAAGTCAAATAGAGAACGAATTTAAAAGGAATATTTTCGAGGAAAAGGGAGAAACGAAAACATCAAATGTTAACATGTTTAAGCGTTAATAGAGGAAAATAAAGTAATACATGGGAAATTGTACGAAAGAAGAAATTGAACAAAATAAAATGGAATAATATTAAGGAAAAGAAAGGAAGGATCTAAAAAATGATAACATTGTCAGTCAGAAAGAGTGCAACCTAAAGAAAGAGAAGGGAAATTTGAAAAGGTCAAATAGAGAACGAATTTAAAGGGAATATTTTCCAGGGAAAGGGAGAAACGAAAACATCAAATGTTAACATGTTTAAACGTTTATAGACGAAAATAAAGTAATACATGGGAAATTGTACGAAAGAAGAAATTGAACAAAATAAAATGGAATAATATTAAGGAAAAGAAAGGAAGGATCTAAAAAATGATGACATTGTCAGTCAGAAAGAGTGCAACCTAAAGAAAGAGAAGGGAAATTTGAAAAGGTCAAATAGAGAACGAATTTAAAAAGAATATTTTCGAAGGAAAGGGAGAAACGAAAACATCAAATGTTAACATGTGTAAGCGTTTATAGAGGAAAATAACGTAATACATGGGAAATTGTACGAAAGAAGAAATTGAACAAAATAAAATGGAATAATATTAAGGAAAAGAAAGGAAGGATCTAAAAAATGATAACATTGTCAGTCAGAAAGAGTGCAACCTAAAGAAAGAGAAGGGAAATTTGAAAAGGTCAAATAGAGAACGAATTTAAAAGGAATATTTTCGAAGGAAAGGGAGAAACGACAACATCAAATGTTAACATGTTTAAGCGTTTATAGAGGAAAATAAAGTAATACATGGGAAATTGTACGAAAGAAGAAATTGAACAAAATAAAATGGAATAATATTAAGGAAAAGAAAGGAAGGATCTAAAAAATGATAACATTGTCAGTCAGAAAGAGTGCAACCTAAAGAAAGAGAAGGGAAATTTGAAAAGGTCAAATAGAGAACGAATTTAAAAGGAATATTTTCGAGGAAAAGGGAGAAACGAAAACATAAAATGTTAACATGTTTAAGCGTTAATAGAGGAAAATAAAGTAATACATGGGAAATTGTACAAAAGCAGAAATTGAACAAAATAAAATGGAATAATATTAAGGAAAAGAAAGGAAGGATCTAAAAAATGATAACATTGTCAGTCAGAAAGAGTGCAACCTAAAGAAAGAGAAGGGAAATTTGAAAAGGTCAAATAGAGAACGAATTTAAAAAGAATATTTTCGAAGGAAAGGGAGAAACGAAAACATCAAATGTTAACATGTTTAAGCGTTTATAGAGGAAAATAACGTAATACATGGGAAATTGTACGAAAGAAGAAATTGAACAAAATAAAATGGAATAATATTAAGGAAAAGAAAGGAAGGATCTAAAAAATGATAACATTGTCAGTCAGAAAGAGTGCAACCTAAAGAAAGAGAAGGGAAATTTGAAAAGGTCAAATAGAGAACGAATTTAAAAGGAATATTTTCGAGGAAAAGGGAGAAACGAAAACATCAAATGTTAACATGTTTAAGCGTTAATAGAGGGAAATAAAGTAATACATGGGAAATTGTACGAAAGCAGAAATTGAACAAAATAAAATGGAATAATATTAAGGAAAAGAAAGGAAGGATCTAAAAAATGATAACATTGTCAGTCAGAAAGAGTGCAACCTAAAGAAAGAGAAGGGAAATTTGAAAAGGTCAAAAAGAGAACGAATTTAAAAGGAATATTTTCGAGGAAAAGGGAGAAACGAAAACATAAAATGTTAACATGTTTAAGCGTTAATAGAGGAAAATAAAGTAATACATGGGAAATTGTACGAAAGAAGAAATTGAACAAAATAAAATGGAATAATATTCAGTAAAAGAAAGGAAGGATCTAAAAAATGATAACATTGTCAGTCAGAAAGAGTGCAACCTAAAGAAAGAGAAGGGAAATTTGAAAAGGTCAAATAGAGAACGAATTTAAAAAGAATATTTTCGAAGTAAAGGGAGAAACGAAAACATCAAATGTTAACATGTTTAAGCGTTTATAGAGGAAAATAACGTAATACATGGGAAATTGTACGAAAGAAGAAATTGAAAAAAATAAAATGGAATAATATTCAGGAAAAGAAAGGAAGGATCTAAAAAATGATAACATTGTCAGTCAGAAAGAGTGCAACCTAAAGAAAGAGAAGGGAAATTTGAAAAGGTCAAATAGAGAACGAATTTAAAAGGAATATTTTCGAGGAAAAGGGAGAAACGAAAACATAAAATGTTAACATGTTTAAGCGTTAATAGAGGAAAATAAAGTAATACATGGGAAATTGTACGAAAGAAGAAATTGAACAAAATAAAATGGAATAATATTAAGGAAAAGAAAGGAAGAATCTAAAAAATGATAACATTGTCATTCAGAAAGAGTGCAACCTAAAGAAAGAGAAGGGAAATTTGAAAAGGTCAAATAGAGAACGAATTTAAAAGGAATATTTTCGAGGAAAAGGGAGAAACAAAAACATAAAATGTTAACATGTTTAAGCGTTAATAGAGGAAAATAAAGTAATACATGGGAAATTGTACGAAAGAAGAAATTGAACAAAATAAAATGGAATAATATTAAGGAAAAGAAAGGAAGAATCTAAAAAATGAAAACATTGTCATTCAGAAAGAGTGCAACCTAAAGAAAGAGAAGGGAAATTTGAAAAGGTCAAATAGAGAACGAATTTAAAAGGAATATTTTCGAGGAAAAGGGAGAAACAAAAACATAAAATGTTAACATGTTTAAGCGTTAGTAGAGGAAAATAAAGTAATACATGGGAAATTGTACGAAAGAAGAAATTGAACAAAATAAAATGGAATAATATTAAGGAAAAGAAAGGAAGAATCTAAAAAATGATAACATTGTCATTCAGAAAGAGTGCAACCTAAAGAAAGAGAAGGGAAATTTGAAAAGGTCAAATAGAGAACGAATTTAAAAGGAATATTTTCGAGGAAAAGGGAGAAACAAAAACATAAAATGTTAACATGTTTAAGCGTTAATAGAGGAAAATAAAGTAATACATGGGAAATTGTACGAAAGAAGAAATTGAACAAAATAAAATGGAATAATATTAAGGAAAAGAAAGGAAGAATCTAAAAAATGATAACATTGTCATTCAGAAAGAGTGCAACCTAAAGAAAGAGAAGGGAAATTTGAAAAGGTCAAATAGAGAACGAATTTAAAAGGAATATTTTCGAGGAAAAGGGAGAAACAAAAACATAAAATGTTAACATGTTTAAGCGTTAATAGAGGAAAATAAAGTAATACATGGGAAATTGTACGAAAGAAGAAATTGAACAAAATAAAATGGAATAATATTAAGGAAAAGAAAGGAAGAATCTAAAAAATGATAACATTGTCATTCAGAAAGAGTGCAACCTAAAGAAAGAGAAGGGAAATTTGAAAAGGTCAAATAGAGAACGAATTTAAAAGGAATATTTTCGAGGAAAAGGGAGAAACAAAAACATAAAATGTTAACATGTTTAAGCGTTAATAGAGGAAAATAAAGTAATACATGGGAAATTGTACGAAAGAAGAAATTGAACAAAATAAAATGGAATAATATTAAGGAAAAGAAAGGAAGAATCTAAAAAATGATAACATTGTCATTCAGAAAGAGTGCAACCTAAAGAAAGAGAAGGGAAATTTGAAAAGGTCAAATAGAGAACGAATTTAAAAGGAATATTTTCGAGGAAAAGGGAGAAACAAAAACATAAAATGTTAACATGTTTAAGCGTTAATAGAGGAAAATAAAGTAATACATGGGAAATTGTACGAAAGAAGAAATTGAACAAAATAAAATGGAATAATATTAAGGAAAAGAAAGGAAGAATCTAAAAAATGATAACATTGTCATTCAGAAAGAGTGCAACCTAAAGAAAGAGAAGGGAAATTTGAAAAGGTCAAATAGAGAACGAATTTAAAAGGAATATTTTCGAGGAAAAGGGAGAAACAAAAACATAAAATGTTAACATGTTTAAGCGTTAATAGAGGAAAATAAAGTAATACATGGGAAATTGTACGAAAGAAGAAATTGAACAAAATAAAATGGAATAATATTAAGGAAAAGAAAGGAAGAATCTAAAAAATGATAACATTGTCATTCAGAAAGAGTGCAACCTAAAGAAAGAGAAGGGAAATTTGAAAAGGTCAAATAGAGAACGAATTTAAAAGGAATATTTTCGAGGAAAAGGGAGAAACAAAAACATAAAATGTTAACATGTTTAAGCGTTAATAGAGGAAAATAAAGTAATACATGGGAAATTGTACGAAAGAAGAAATTGAACAAAATAAAATGGAATAATATTAAGGAAAAGAAAGGAAGAATCTAAAAAATGATAACATTGTCATTCAGAAAGAGTGCAACCTAAAGAAAGAGAAGGGAAATTTGAAAAGGTCAAATAGAGAACGAATTTAAAAGGAATATTTTCGAGGAAAAGGGAGAAACAAAAACATAAAATGTTAACATGTTTAAGCGTTAATAGAGGAAAATAAAGTAATACATGGGAAATTGTACGAAAGAAGAAATTGAACAAAATAAAATGGAATAATATTAAGGAAAAGAAAGGAAGAATCTAAAAAATGATAACATTGTCATTCAGAAAGAGTGCAACCTAAAGAAAGAGAAGGGAAATTTGAAAAGGTCAAATAGAGAACGAATTTAAAAGGAATATTTTCGAGGAAAAGGGAGAAACAAAAACATAAAATGTTAACATGTTTAAGCGTTAATAGAGGAAAATAAAGTAATACATGGGAAATTGTACGAAAGAAGAAATTGAACAAAATAAAATGGAATAATATTAAGGAAAAGAAAGGAAGAATCTAAAAAATGATAACATTGTCATTCAGAAAGAGTGCAACCTAAAGAAAGAGAAGGGAAATTTGAAAAGGTCAAATAGAGAACGAATTTAAAAGGAATATTTTCGAGGAAAAGGGAGAAACAAAAACATAAAATGTTAACATGTTTAAGCGTTAATAGAGGAAAATAAAGTAATACATGGGAAATTGTACGAAAGAAGAAATTGAACAAAATAAAATGGAATAATATTAAGGAAAAGAAAGGAAGAATCTAAAAAATGATAACATTGTCATTCAGAAAGAGTGCAACCTAAAGAAAGAGAAGGGAAATTTGAAAAGGTCAAATAGAGAACGAATTTAAAAGGAATATTTTCGAGGAAAAGGGAGAAACAAAAACATAAAATGTTAACATGTTTAAGCGTTAATAGAGGAAAATAAAGTAATACATGGGAAATTGTACGAAAGAAGAAATTGAACAAAATAAAATGGAATAATATTAAGGAAAAGAAAGGAAGAATCTAAAAAATGATAACATTGTCATTCAGAAAGAGTGCAACCTAAAGAAAGAGAAGGGAAATTTGAAAAGGTCAAATAGAGAACGAATTTAAAAGGAATATTTTCGAGGAAAAGGGAGAAACAAAAACATAAAATGTTAACATGTTTAAGCGTTAATAGAGGAAAATAAAGTAATACATGGGAAATTGTACGAAAGAAGAAATTGAACAAAATAAAATGGAATAATATTAAGGAAAAGAAAGGAAGAATCTAAAAAATGATAACATTGTCATTCAGAAAGAGTGCAACCTAAAGAAAGAGAAGGGAAATTTGAAAAGGTCAAATAGAGAACGAATTTAAAAGGAATATTTTCGAGGAAAAGGGAGAAACAAAAACATAAAATGTTAACATGTTTAACCGTTAATAGAGGAAAATAAAGTAATACATGGGAAATTGTACGAAAGAAGAAATTGAACAAAATAAAATGGAATAATATTAAGGAAAAGAAAGGAAGAATCTAAAAAATGATAACATTGTCATTCAGAAAGAGTGCAACCTAAAGAAAGAGAAGGGAAATTTGAAAAGGTCAAATAGAGAACGAATTTAAAAGGAATATTTTCGAGGAAAAGGGAGAAACAAAAACATAAAATGTTAACATGTTTAAGCGTTAATAGAGGAAAATAAAGTAATACATGGGAAATTGTACGAAAGAAGAAATTGAACAAAATAAAATGGAATAATATTAAGGAAAAGAAAGGAAGAATCTAAAAAATGATAACATTGTCATTCAGAAAGAGTGCAACCTAAAGAAAGAGAAGGGAAATTTGAAAAGGTCAAATAGAGAACGAATTTAAAAGGAATATTTTCGAGGAAAAGGGAGAAACAAAAACATAAAATGTTAACATGTTTAAGCGTTAATAGAGGAAAATAAAGTAATACATGGGAAATTGTACGAAAGAAGAAATTGAACAAAATAAAATGGAATAATATTAAGGAAAAGAAAGGAAGAATCTAAAAAATGATAACATTGTCATTCAGAAAGAGTGCAACCTAAAGAAAGAGAAGGGAAATTTGAAAAGGTCAAATAGAGAACGAATTTAAAAGGAATATTTTCGAGGAAAAGGGAGAAACAAAAACATAAAATGTTAACATGTTTAAGCGTTAATAGAGGAAAATAAAGTAATACATGGGAAATTGTACGAAAGAAGAAATTGAACAAAATAAAATGGAATAATATTAAGGAAAAGAAAGGAAGAATCTAAAAAATGATAACATTGTCATTCAGAAAGAGTGCAACCTAAAGAAAGAGAAGGGAAATTTGAAAAGGTCAAATAGAGAACGAATTTAAAAGGAATATTTTCGAGGAAAAGGGAGAAACGAAAACATAAAATGTTAACATGTTTAAGCGTTAATAGAGGAAAATAAAGTAATACATGGGAAATTGTACGAAAGAAGAAATTGAACAAAATAAAATGGAATAATATTAAGGAAAAGAAAGGAAGAATCTAAAAAATGATAACATTGTCAGTCAGAAAGAGTGCAACCTAAAGAAAGAGAAGGGAAATTTGAAAAGGTCAAATAGAGAACGAATTTAAAAGGAATATTTTCGAGGAAAAGGGAGAAACAAAAACATAAAATGTTAACATGTTTAAGCGTTAATAGAGGAAAATAAAGTAATACATTGGAAATTGTACGAAAGAAGAAATTGAACAAAATAAAATGGAATAATATTAAGGAAAAGAAAGGAAGGATCTAAAAAATGATAACATTGTCAGTCAGAAAGAGAGCAACCTAAAGAAAGAGAAGGGAAATTTGAAAAGGTCAAATAGAGAACGAATTTAAAAGGAATATTTTCGAGGAAAAGGGAGAAACGAAAACATAAAATGTTAACATGTTTAAGCGTTAATAGAGGAAAATAAAGTAATACATGGGAAATTGTACGAAAGAAGAAATTGAACAAAATAAAATGGAATAATATTAAGGAAAAGAAAGGAAGGATCTAAAAAATGATAACATTGTCAGTCAGAAAGAGTGCAACCTAAAGAAAGAGAAGGGAAATTTGAAAAGGTCAAATAGAGAACGAATTTAAAAGGCATATTTTCGAGGAAAAGGGAGAAACGAAAACATAAAATGTTAACATGTTTAAGCGTTAATAGAGGAAAATAAAGTAATACATGGGAAATTGTACGAAAGAAGAAATTGAACAAAATAAAATGGAATAATATTAAGGAAAAGAAAGGAAGGATCTAAAAATTGATAACATTGTCAGTCTGAAAGAGTGCAACCTAAAGAAAGAGAAGGGAAATTTGAAAAGGTCAAATAGAGAACGAATTTAAAAGGAATATTTTCGAGGAAAAGGGAGAAACGAAAACATAAAATGTTAACATGTTTAAGCGTTAATAGAGGAAAATAAAGTAATACATGGGAAATTGTACGAAAGAAGAAATTGAACAAAATAAAATGGAATAATATTAAGGAAAAGAAAGGAAGGATCTAAAAAATGATAACATTGTCAGTCAGAAAGAGTGCAACCTAAAGAAAGAGAAGGGAAATTTGAAAAGGTCAAATAGAGAACGAATTTAAAAGGAATATTTTCGAGGGAAAGGGAGAAACGAAAACATAAAATGTTAACATGTTTAAGCGTTTATAGAGGAAAATAACGTAATACATGGGAAATTGTACGAAAGAAGAAATTGAACAAAATAAAATGGAATAATATTAAGGAAAAGAAAGGAAGGATCTAAAAAATGATAACATTGTCAGTCAGAAAGAGTGCAACCTAAAGAAAGAGAAGGGAAATTTGAAAAGGTCAAATAGAGAACGAATTTAAAAGGAATATTTTCGAGGAAAAGGGAGAAACGAAAACATAAGATGTTAACATGTTTAAGCGTTAATAGAGGAAAATAAAGTAATACATGGGAAATTGTACGAAAGAAGAAATTGAACAAAATAAAATGGAATAATATTAAGGAAAAGAAAGGAAGGATCTAAAAAATGATAACATTGTCAGTCAGAAAGAGTGCAACCTAAAGAAAGAGAAGGGAAATTTGAAAAGGTCAAATAGAGAACGAATTTAAAAGGCATATTTTCGAGGAAAAGGGAGAAACGAAAACATAAAATGTTAACATGTTTAAGCGTTAATAGAGGAAAATAAAGTAATACATGGGAAATTGTACGAAAGAAGAACTTGAACAAAATAAAATGGAATAATATTAAGGAAAAGAAAGGAAGGATCTAAAAAATGATAACATTGTCAGTCAGAAAGAGTGCAACCTAAAGAAAGAGAAGGGAAATTTGAAAAGGTCAAATATAGAACGAATTTGAAAGGAATATTTTCGAGGGAAAGGGAGAAACGAAAACATAAAATGTTAACATGTTTAAGCGTTTATAGAGGAAAATAACGTAATACATGGGAAATTGTACGAAAGAAGAAATTGAACAAAATAAAATGGAATAATATTAAGGAAAAGAAAGGAAGGATCTAAAAAATGATAACATTGTCAGTCAGAAAGAGTGCAACCTAAAGAAAGAGAAGGGAAATTTGAAAAGGTCAAATAGAGAACGAATTTAAAAGGAATATTTTCGAGGAAAAGGGAGAAACGAAAACATAAAATGTTAACATGTTTAAGCGTTTATAGAGGAAAATAAAGTAATACATGGGAAATAGTACGAAAGAAGAAATTGAACAAAATAAAAGGGAATAATATTAAGGAAAAGAAAGGAAGGATCTAAAAAATGATAACATTGTCAGTCAGAAAGAGTGCAACCTAAAGAAAGAGAAGGGAAATTTGAAAAGGTCAAATAGAGAAGGAATTTAAAAGGAATATTTTCGAGGGAAAGGGAGAAACGAAAACATAAAATGTTAACATGTTTAAGCGTTAATAGAGGAAAATAAAGTAATACATGGGAAATTATACGAAAGAAGAAATTGAACAAAATAAAATGGAATAATATTAAGGAAAAGAAAGGAAGGATCTAAAAAATGATAACATTGTCAGTCAGAAAGAGTGCAACCTAAAGAAAGAGAAGGGAAATTTGAAAAGGTCAAATAGAGAACGAATTTAAAAGGAATATTTTCGAGGGAAAGGGAGAAACGAAAACATAAAATGTTAACATGTTTAAGCGTTTATAGACGAAAATAACGTAATACATGGGAAATTGTACGAAAGAAGAAATTGAACAAAATAAAATGGAATAATATTAAGGAAAAGAAAGGAAGGATCTAAAAAATGATAACATTGTCAGTCAGAAAGAGTGCAACCTAAAGAAAGAGAAGGGAAATTTGAAAAGGTCAAATAGAGAACGAATTTAAAAGGAATATTTTCGAGGAAAAGGGAGAAACGAAAACATAAGATGTTAACATGTTTAAGCGTTAATAGAGGAAAATAAAGTAATACATGGGAAATTGTACGAAAGAAGAAATTGAACAAAATAAAATGGAATAATATTAAGGAAAAGAAAGGAAGGATCTAAAAAATGATAACATTGTCAGTCAGAAAGAGTGCAACCTAAAGAAAGAGAAGGGAAATTTGAAAAGGTCAAATAGAGAACGAATTTAAAAGGCATATTTTCGAGGAAAAGGGAGAAACGAAAACATAAAATGTTAACATGTTTAAGCGTTAATAGAGGAAAATAAAGTAATACATGGGAAATTGTACGAAAGAAGAAATTGAACAAAATAAAATGGAATAATATTAAGGAAAAGAAAGGAAGGATCTAAAAAATGATAACATTGTCAGTCAGAAAGAGTGCAACCTAAAGAAAGAGAAGGGAAATTTGAAAAGGTCAAATAGAGAACGAATTTAAAAGGAATATTTTCGAGGGAAAGGGAGAAACGAAAACATAAAATGTTAACATGTTTAAGCGTTTATAGAGGAAAATAACGTAATACATGGGAAATTGTACGAAAGAAGAAATTGAACAAAATAAAATGGAATAATATTAAGGAAAAGAAAGGAAGGATCTAAAAAATGATAACATTGTCAGTCAGAAAGAGTGCAACCTAAAGAAAGAGAAGGGAAATTTGAAAAGGTCAAATAGAGAACGAATTTAAAAGGAATATTTTCGAGGAAAAGGGAGAAACGAAAACATAAAATGTTAACATGTTTAAGCGTTTATAGAGGAAAATAAAGTAATACATGGGAAATTGTACGAAAGAAGAAATTGAACAAAATAAAATGGAATAATATTAAGGAAAAGAAAGGAAGGATCTAAAAAATGATAACATTGTCAGTCAGAAAGAGTGCAACCTAAAGAAAGAGAAGGGAAATTTGAAAAGGTCAAATAGAGAAGGAATTTAAAAGGAATATTTTCGAGGAAAAGGGAGAAACGAAAACATAAAATGTTAACATGTTTAAGCGTTAATAGAGGAAAATAAAGTAATACATGGGAAATTATACGAAAGAAGAAATTGAACAAAATAAAATGGAATAATATTAAGGAAAAGAAAGGAAGGATCTAAAAAATGATAACATTGTCAGTCAGAAAGAGTGCAACCTAAAGAAAGAGAAGGGAAATTTGAAAAGGTCAAATAGAGAACGAATTTAAAAGGAATATTTTCGAGGAAAAGGGAGAAACGAAAACATCAAATGTTAACATGTTTAAGCGTTAATAGAGGAAAATAAAGTAATACATGGGAAATTGTACGAAAGAAAAAATTGAACAAAATAAAATGGAATAATATTAAGGAAAAGAAAGGAAGGATCTAAAAAATGATAACATTGTCAGTCAGAAAGAGTGCAACCTAAAGAAAGAGAAGGGAAATTTGAAAAGGTCAAATAGAGAACGAATTTAAAAGGAATATTTTCGAGGAAAAGGGAGAAACGAAAACATAAAATGTTAACATGTTTAAGCGTTTATAGAGGAAAATAACGTAATACATGGGAAATTGTACGAAAGAAGAAATTGAACAAAATAAAATGGAATAATATTAAGGAAAAGAAAGGAAGGATCTAGAAAATGATAACATTGTCAGTCAGAAAGAGTGCAACCTAAAGAAAGAGAAGGGAAATTTGAAAAGGTCAAATAGAGAACGAATTTAAAAGGAATATTTTCGAGGAAAAGGGAGAAACGAAAACATAAAATGTTAACATGTTTAAGCGTTAATAGAGGAAAATAAAGTAATACATGGGAAATTGTACGAAAGAAAAAATTTAACAAAAAAAAATGGAATAATATTAAGGAAAAGAAAGGAAGGATCTAAAAAATGATAACATTGTCAGTCAGAAAGAGTGCAACCTAAAGAAAGAGAAGGGAAATTTGAAAAGGTCAAATAGAGAACGAATTTAAAAGGCATATTTTCGAGGAAAAGGGAGAAACGAAAACATCAAATGTTAACATGTTTAAGCGTTAATAGAGGAAAATAAAGTAATACATGGGAAATTGTACGAAAGAAGAAATTGAACAAAATAAAATGGAATAATATTAAGGAAAAGAAAGGAAGGATCTAAAAAATGATAACATTGTCAGTCAGAAAGAGTGCAACCTAAAGAAAGAGAAGGGAAATTTGAAAAAGTTAAATAGAGAACGAATTTAAAAGGAATATTTTCGAGGAAAAGGGAGAAACGAAAACATCAAATGTTAACATGTTTAAGCGTTAATAGAGGAAAATAAAGTAATACATGGGAATTTGTACGAAAGAAGAAATTGAACAAAATAAAATGGAATAATATTAAGGAAAAGAAAGGAAGGATCTAAAAATTGATAACATTGTCAGTCAGAAAGAGTGCAACCTAAAGAAAGAGAAGGGAAATTTGAAAAGGTCAAATAGAGAACGAATTTAAAAGGAATATTTTCCAGGAAAAGGGAGAAACGAAAACATAAAATGTTAACATGTTTAAGCGTTAATAGAGGAAAATAAAGTAATACATGGGAAATTGTACGAAAGAAGAAATTGAACAAAATAAAATGGAATAATATCAAGGAAAAGAAAGGAAGGATCTAAAAAATGATAACATTGTCAGTCAGAAAGAGTGCAACCTAAAGAAAGAGAAGGGAAATTTGAAAAGGTCAAATAGAAAACGAATTTAAAAGGCATATTTTCGAGGAAAAGGGAGAAACGAAAACATCAAATGTTAACATGTTTAAGCGTTAATAGAGGAAAATAAAGTAATACATGGGAAATTGTACGAAAGAAGAAATTGAACAAAATAAAATGGAATAATATTAAGGAAAAGAAAGGAAGGATCTAAAAAATGATAACATTGTCAGTCAGAAAGAGTGCAACCTAAAGAAAGAGAAGGGAAATTTGAAAAAGTTAAATAGAGAACGAATTTAAAAGGAATATTTTCGAGGAAAAGGGAGAAACGAAAACATCAAATGTTAACATGTTTAAGCGTTAATAGAGGAAAATAAAGTAATACATGGGAAGTTGTACGAAAGAAGAAATTGAACAAAATAAAATGGAATAATATTAAGGAAAAGAAAGGAAGGATCTAAAAATTGATAACATTGTCAGTCAGAAAGAGTGCAACCTAAAGAAAGAGAAGGGAAATTTGAAAAGGTCAAATAGAGAACGAATTTAAAAGGAATATTTTCCAGGAAAAGGGAGAAACGAAAACATAAAATGTTAACATGTTTAAGCGTTAATAGAGGAAAATAAAGTAATACATGGGAAATTGTACGAAAGAAGAAATTGAACAAAATAAAATGGAATAATATCAAGGAAAAGAAAGGAAGGATCTAAAAAATGATAACATTGTCAGTCAGAAAGAGTGCAACCTAAAGAAAGAGAAGGGAAATTTGAAAAGGTCAAATAGAAAACGAATTTAAAAGGAATATTTTCGAGAAAAAGGGAGAAACGAAAACATAAAATGTTAACATGTTTAAGCGTTAATAGAGGAAAATAAAGTAATATATGGGAAATTGTACGAAAGAAACAATTTAACAAAAAAAAATGGAATAATATTAAGGAAAAGAAAGGAAGGATCTAAAAAATGATAACATTGTCAGTCAGAAAGAGTGCAACCTAAAGAAAGAGAAGGGAAATTTGAAAAGGTCAAATAGAGAACGAATTTAAAAGGCATATTTTCGAGGAAAAGGGAGAAACGAAAACATAAAATGTTAACATGTTTAAGCGTTAATAGAGGAAAATAAAGTAATACATGGGAAATTGTACGAAAGAAGAAATTGAACAAAATAAAATGGAATAATATTAAGGAAAAGAAAGGAAGGATCTAAAAAATGATAACATTGTCAGTCAGAAAGAGTGCAACCTAAAGAAAGAGAAGGGAAATTTGAAAAGGTCAAATAGAGAACGAATTTAAAAGGAATATTTTCGAGGGAAAGGGAGAAACGAAAACATAAAATGTTAACATGTTTAAGCGTTTATAGAGGAAAATAACGTAATACATGGGAAATTGTACGAAAGAAGAAATTGAACAAAATAAAATGGAATAATATTAAGGAAAAGAAAGGAAGGATCTAAAAAATGATAACATTGTCAGTCAGAAAGAGTGCAACCTAAAGAAAGAGAAGGGAAATTTGAAAAGGTCAAATAGAGAACGAATTTAAAAGGAATATTTTCGAGGAAAAGGGAGAAACGAAAACATAAAATGTTAACATGTTTAAGCGTTAATAGAGGAAAATAAAGTAATACATGGGAAATTGTACGAAAGAAGAAATTGAACAAAATAAAATGGAATAATATTAAGGAAAAGAAAGGAAGGATCTAAAAAATGATAACATTGTCAGTCAGAAAGAGTGCAACCTAAAGAAAGAGAAGGGAAATTTGAAAAGGTCAAATAGAGAACGAATTTAAAAGGAATATTTTCGAGGGAAAGGGAGAAACGAAAACATAAAATGTTAACATGTTTAAGCGTTAATAGAGGAAAATAAAGTAATACATGGGAAATTGTACGAAAGAAGAAATTGAACAAAATAAAATGGAATAATATTAAGGAAAAGTAAGGAAGGATCTAAAAAATGATAACATTGTCAGTCAGAAAGAGTGCAACCTAAAGAAAGAGAAGGGAAATTTGAAAAGGTCAAATAGAGAACGAATTTAAAAGGAATATTTTCGAGGAAAAGGGAGAAACGAAAACATCAAATGTTAACATGTTTAAGCGTTAATAGAGGAAAATAAAGTAATACATGGGAAATTGTACGAAAGAAAAAATTGAACAAAATAAAATGGAATAATATTAAGGAAAAGAAAGGAAGGATCTAAAAAATGATAACATTGTCAGTCAGAAAGAGTGCAACCTAAAGAAAGAGAAGGGAAATTTGAAAAGGTCAAATAGAGAACGAATTTAAAGGGAATATTTTCCAGGGAAAGGGAGAAACGAAAACATCAAATGTTAACATGTTTAAGCGTTAATAGAGGAAAATAAAGTAATACATGGGAAATTGTACGAAAGAAGAAATTGAACAAAATAAAATGGAATAATATTAAGGAAAAGAAAGGAAGGATCAAAAAATGATAACATTGTCAGTCAGAAAGAGTGCAACCTAAAGAAAGAGAAGGGAAATTTGAAAAGGTCAAATAGAGAACGAATTTAAAAGGAATATTTTCGAGGGAAAGGGAGAAAAGAAAACATAAAATGTTAACATGTTTAAGCGTTAATAGAGGAAAATAAAGTAATACATGGGAAATTGTACGAAAGAAGAAATTGAACAAAATAAAATGGAATAATATTAAGGAAAAGAAAGGAAGGATCTAAAAAATGATAACATTGTCAGTCAGAAAGAGTGCAACCTAAAGAAAGAGAAGGGAAATTTGAAAAGGTCAAATAGAGAACGAATTTAAAAGGAATATTTTCGAGGAAAAGGGAGAAACGAAAACATCAAATGTTAACATGTTTAAGCGTTAATAGAGGAAAATAAAGTAATACATGGCAAATTGTACGAAAGAAAAAATTTAACAAAATAAAATGGAATAATATTAAGGAAAAGAAAGGAAGGATCTAAAAAATGATAACATTGTCAGTCAGAAAGAGTGCAACCTAAAGAAAGAGAAGGGAAATTTGAAAAGGTCAAATAGAAAACGAATTTAAAAGGAATATTTTCGAGGAAAAGGGAGAAACGAAAACATAAAATGTTAACATGTTTAAGCGTTAATAGAGGAAAATAAAGTAATACATGGGAAATTGTACGAAAGAAAAAATTTAACAAAAAAAAATGGAATAATATTAAGGAAAAGAAAGGAAGGATCTAAAAAATGATAACATTGTCAGTCAGAAAGAGTGCAACCTAAAGAAAGAGAAGGGAAATTTGAAAAGGTCAAATAGAGAACGAATTTAAAAGGAATATTTTCGAGGAAAAGGGAGAAAGGAAAACATAAAATGTTAACATGTTGAAGCGTTAATAGAGGAAAATAAAGTAATACATGGGAAATTGTACGAAAGAAGAAATTGAACAAAATAAAATGGAATAATATTAAGGAAAAGAAAGGAAGGATCTAAAAAATGATAACATTGTCAGTCAGAAAGAGTGCAACCTAAAGAAAGAGAAGGGAAATTTGAAAAGGTCAAATAGAGAACGAATTTAAAAGGAATATTTTCGAGGGTAAGGGAGAAACGAAAACATAAAATGTTAACATGTTTAAGCGTTTATAGAGGAAAATAAAGTAATACATGGGAAATTGTACGAAAGAAGAAATTGAACAAAATAAAATGGAATAATATTAAGGAAAAGAAAGGAAGGATCTAAAAAATGATAACATTGTCAGTCAGAAAGAGTGCAACCTAAAGAAAGAGAAGGGAAATTTGAAAAGGTCAAATAGAGAACGAATTTAAAAGGAATATTTTCGAGGAAAAGGGAGAAACGAAAACATAAAATGTTAACATGTTTAAGCGTTAATAGAGGAAAATAAAGTAATACATGGGAAATTGTACGAAAGAAGAAATTGAACAAAATAAAATGGAATAATATTAAGGAAAAGAAAGGATGGATCTAAAAAATGATAACATTGTCAGTCAGAAAGAGTGCAACCTAAAGAAAGAGAAGGGAAATTTTAAAAGGTCAAATAGAGAACGAATTTAAAAGGAATATTTTCGAGGAAAAGGGAGAAACGAAAACATAAAATGTTAACATGTTGAAGCGTTACTAGAGGAAAATAAAGTAATACATGGGAAATTGTACGAAAGAAGAAATTGAACAAAATAAAATGGAATAATATTAAGGAAAAGAAAGGAAGGATCTAAAAAATGATAACATTGTCAGTGAGAAAGAGTGCAACCTAAAGAAAGAGAAGGGAAATTTGAAAAGGTCAAATAGAGAACGAATTTAAAAGGAATATTTTCGAGGAAAAGGGAGAAACGAAAACATCAAATGTTAACATGTTTAAGCGTTTATAGAGGAAAATAAAGTAATACATGGGAAATTGTACGAAAGAAGAAATTGAACAAAATAAAATGGAATAATATTAAGGAAAAGAAAGGAAGGATCTAAAAAATGATAACATTGTCAGTCAGAAAGAGTGCAACCTAAAGAAAGAGAAGGGAAATTTGAAAAGGTCAAATAGAGAACGAATTTAAAAGGAATATTTTCGAGGGAAAGGGAGAAACGAAAACATAAAATGTTAACATGTTTAAGCGTTTATAGAGGAAAATAAAGTAATACATGGGAAATTGTACGAAAGAAGAAATTGAACAAAATAAAATGGAATAATATTAAGGAAAAGAAAGGAAGGATCTAAAAAATGATAACATTGTCAGTCAGAAAGAGTGCAACCTAAAGAAAGAGACGGGAAATTTGAAAAGGTCGAATAGAGAACGAATTTAAAAAGAATATTTTCGAGGGTAAGGGAGAAACGAAAACATAAAATGTTAACATGTTTAAGCGTTTATAGAGGAAAATAAAGTAATACATGGGAAATTGTACGAAAGAAGAAATTGAACAAAATAAAATGGAATAATATTAAGGAAAAGAAAGGAAGGATATAAAAAATGATAACATTGTCAGTCAGAAAGAGTGCAACCTAAAGAAAGAGAAGGGAAATTTGAAAAGGTCAAATAGAGAACGAATTTAAAAGGAATATTTTCGAGGGAAAGGGAGAAACGAAAACATAAAATGTTAACATGTTTAAGCGTTAATAGAGGAAAATAAAGTAATACATGGGAAATTGTATGAAAGAAGAAATTGAACAAAATAAAATGGAATAATATTAAGGAAAAGAAAGGAAGGATCTAAAAAATGATAACATTGTCAGTCAGAAAGAGTGCAACCTAAAGAAAGAGAAGGGAAATGTGAAAACGTCAAATAGAGAACGAATTTAAAAGGAATATTTTCGAGGAAAAGGGAGAAACGAAAACATCAAATGTTAACATGTTTAAGCGTTAATAGAGGAAAATAAAGTAATACATGGGAAATTGTACGAAAGAAGAAATTGAACAAAATAAAATGGAATAATATTAAGGAAAAGAAAGGAAGGATCTAAAAAATGATAACATTGTCAGTCAGAAAGAGTGCAACCTAAAGAAAGAGAAGGGAAATTTGAAAAGGTCAAATACAGAACGAATTTAAAAGGAATATTTTCGAGGGAAAGGGAGAAACGAAAACATAAAATGTTAACATGTTTAAGCGTTAATAGAGGTAAATAAAGTAATACATGGGAAATTGGACGAAAGAAGAATTTGAACAAAATAAAATGGAATAATATTAAGGAAAAGAAAGGAAGGATCTAAAAAATGATAACATTGTCAGTGAGAAAGAGTGCAACCTAACGAAAGAGAAGGGAAATTTGAAAAGGTCAAATAGAGAACGAATTTAAAGGGAATATTTTCCAGGGAAAGGGAGAAACGAAAACATAAAATGTTAACATGTTTAAGCGTTAATAGAGGAAAATAAAGTAATACATGGGAAATTGTACGAAAGAAGAAATTGAACAAAATAAAATGGAATAATATTAAGGAAAAGAAAAGAAGGATCTAAAAAATGATAACATTGTCAGTCAGAAAGAGTGCAACCTAAAGAAAGAGAAGGGAAATTTGAAAAGGTCAAATACAGAACGAATTTAAAAGGAATATTTTCGAGGGAAAGGGAGAAACGAAAACATAAAATGTTAACATGTTTAAGCGTTAATAGAGGTAAATAAAGTAATACATGGGAAATTGGACGAAAGAAGAAATTGAACAAAATAAAATGGAATAATATTAAGGAAAAGAAAGGAAGGATCTAAAAAATGATAACATTGTCAGTCAGAAAGAGTGCAACCTAAAGAAAGGGAAGGGAAATTTGAAAAGGTCAAATAGAGAACGAATTTAAAGGGAATATTTTCCAGGGAAAGGGAGAAACGAAAACATAAAATGTTAACATGTTTAAGCGTTAATAGAGGAAAATAAAGTAATACATGGGAAATTGTACGAAAGAAGAAATTGAAGAAAATAAAATGGAATAATATTAAGGAAAAGAAAGGAAGGATCTAAAAAATGATAACATTGTCAGTGAGAAAGAGTGCAACCTAAAGAAAGAGAAGGGAAATTTGAAAAGGTCAAATAGAGAACGAATTTAAAGGGAATATTTTCCAGGGAAAGGGAGAAACGAAAACATAAAATGTTAACATGTTTAAGCGTTAATAGAGGAAAATAAAGTAATACATGGGAAATTGTACGAAAGAAGAAATTGAACAAAATAAAATGGAATAATATTAAGGAAAAGAAAGGAAGGATCTAAAAAATGATAACATTGTCAGTCAGAAAGAGTGCAACCTAAAGAAAGAGAAGGGAAATTTGAAAAGGTCAAATAGAGAACGAATTTAAAGGGAATATTTTCCAGGGAAAGGGAGAAACGAAAACATAAAATGTTAACATGTTTAAGCGTTAATAGAGGAAAATAAAGTAATACATGGGAAATTGTACGAAAGAAGAAATTGAACAAAATAAAATGGAATAATATTAAGGAAAAGAAAGGAAGGATCTAAAAAATGATAACATTGTCAGTGAGAAAGAGTGCAACCTAAAGAAAGAGAAGGGAAATGTGAAAACGTCAAATAGAGAACGAATTTAAAAGGAATATTTTCGAGGAAAAGGGAGAAACGAAAACATAAAATGTTAACATGTTTAAGCGTTAATAGAGGAAAATAAAGTAATACATGGGAAATTGTACGAAAGAAGAAATTGAACAAAATAAAATGGAATAATATTAAGGAAAAGAAAGGAAGGATCTAAAAAATGATAACATTGTCAGTCAGAAAGAGTGCAACCTAAAGAAAGAGAAGGGAAATTTGAAAAGGTCAAATACAGAACGAATTTAAAAGGAATATTTTCGAGGGAAAGGGAGAAACGAAAACATAAAATGTTAACATGTTTAAGCGTTAATAGAGGAAAATAAAGTAATACATGGGAAATTGTACGAAAGAAGAAATTGAACAAAATAAAATGGAATAATATTAAGGAAAAGAAAGGAAGGATCTAAAAAATGATAACATTGTCAGTCAGAAAGAGTGCAACCTAAAGAAAGAGAAGGGAAATTTGAAAAGGTCAAATACAGAACGAATTTAAAGGGAATATTTTCCAGGGAAAGGGAGAAACGAAAACATAAAATGTTAACATGTTTAAGCGTTAATAGAGGAAAATAAAGTAATACATGGGAAATTGTACGAAAGAAGAAATTGAACAAAATAAAATGGAATAATATTAAGGAAAAGAAAAGAAGGATCTAAAAAATGATAACATTGTCAGTCAGAAAGAGTGCAACCTAAAGAAAGAGAAGGGAAATTTGAAAAGGTCAAATACAGAACGAATTTATAAGGAATATTTTCGAGCGAAAGGGAGAAACGAAAACATAAAATGTTAACATGTTTAAGCGTTAATAGAGGAAAATAAAGTAATACATGGGAAATTGTACGAATGAAGAAATTGAACAAAATAAAATGGAATAATATTAAGGAAAAGAAAGGAAGGATCTAAAAAATGATAACATTGTCAGTGAGAAAGAGTGCAACCTAAAGAAAGAGAAGGGAAATTTGAAAAGGTCAAATAGAGAACGAATTTAAAGGGAATATTTTCCAGGGAAAGGGAGAAACGAAAACATAAAATGTTAACATGTTTAAGCGTTAATAGAGGAAAATAAAGTAATACATGGGAAATTGTACGAAAGAAGAAATTGAACAAAATAAAATGGAATAATATTAAGGAAAAGAAAGGAAGGATCTAAAAAATGATAACATTGTCAGTCAGAAAGAGTGCAACCTAAAGAAAGAGAAGGGAAATTTGAAAAGGTCAAATACAGAACGAATTTAAAAGGAATATTTTCGAGGGAAAGGGAGAAACGAAAACATAAAATGTTAACATGTTTAAGCGTTAATAGAGGAAAATAAAGTAATACATGGGAAATTGTACGAAAGAAGAAATTGAACAAAATAAAATGGAATAATATTAAGGAAAAGAAAGGAAGGATCTAAAAAATGATAACATTGTCAGTCAGAAAGAGTGCAACCTAAAGAAAGAGAAGGGAAATTTGAAAAGGTCAAATAGAGAACGAATTTAAAGGGAATATTTTCCAGGGAAAGGGAGAAACGAAAACATCAAATGTTAACATGTTTAAGCGTTAATAGAGGAAAATAAAGTAATACGTGGGAAATTGTACGAAAGAAGAAACTGAACAAAATAAAATGGAATAATATTAAGGAAAAGAAAGGAAGGATCTAAAAAATGATAACATTGTCAGTGAGAAAGAGTGCAACCTAAAGAAAGAGAAGGGAAATTTGAAAATGTCAAATAGAGAACGAATTTAAAGGGAATATTTTCCAGGGAAAGGGAGAAACGAAAACATAAAATGTTAACATGTTTAAGCGTTAATAGAGGAAAATAAAGTAATACATGGGAAATTGTACGAAAGAAGAAATTGAACAAAATAAAATGGAATAATATTAAGGAAAAGAAAGGAAGGATCTAAAAAATGATAACATTGTCAGTCAGAAAGAGTGCAACCTAAAGAAAGAGAAGGGAAATTTGAAAAGGTCAAATAGAGAACGAATTTAAAAGGAATATTTTCGAGGAAAAGGGAGAAACGAAAACATAAAATGTTAACATGTTTAAGCGTTAATAGAGGAAAATAAAGTAATACATGGGAAATTGTACGAAAGAAGAAATTGAACAAAATAAAATGGAATAATATTAAGGAAAAGGAAGGAAGGCTCTAAAAAAGATAACATTGTCAGTCAGAAAGAGTGCAACCTAAAGAAAGAGAAGGGAAAAGTGAAAACGTCAAATAGAGAACGAATTTAAAAGGAATATTTTCGAGGAAAAGGGAGAAACGAAAACATAAAATGTTAACATGTTTAAGCGTTAATAGAGGAAAATAAAGTAATACATGGGAAATTGGACGAAAGAAGAAATTGAACAAAATAAAATGGAATAATATTAAGGAAAAGAAAGGAAGGATCTAAATAATGATAACATTGTCAGTCAGAAAGAGTGCAACCTAAAGAAAGAGAAGGGAAATTTGAAAAGGTCAAATAGAGAACGAATTTAAAAGGAATATTTTCGAGGGAAATGGAGAAACGAAAACATAAAATGTTAACATGTTTAAGCCTTAATAGAGGAAAATAAAGTAATACGTGGAAAATTGTACGAAAGAAGAAATTGAACAAAATAAAATGGAATAATATTAAGGAAAAGAAAGGAAGGATCTAAAAAATGATAACATTGTCAGTCAGAAAGAGTGCAACCTAAAGAAAGAGAAGGGAAATTTGTAAAGGTCAAATAGAGAACGAATTTAAAAGGAATATTTTCGAGGGAAATGGAGAAACGAAAACATAAAATGTTAACATGTTTAAGCGTTAATAGAGGAAAATAAAGTAATACATGGGAAATTGTACGAAAGAAGAAATTGAACAAAATAAAATGGAATAATATTAAGGAAAAGGAAGGAAGGCTCTAAAAAAGATAACATTGTCAGTCAGAAAGAGTGCAACCTAAAGAAAGAGAAGGGAAAAGTGAAAACGTCAAATAGAGAACGAATTTAAAAGGAATATTTTCGAGGAAAAGGGAGAAACGAAAACATAAAATGTTAACATGTTTAAGCGTTAATAGAGGAAAATAAAGTAATACATGGGAAATTGGACGAAAGAAGAAATTGAACAAAATAAAATGGAATAATATTAAGGAAAAGAAAGGAAGGATCTAAAAAATGATAACATTGTCAGTCAGAAAGAGTGCAACCTAAAGAAAGAGAAGGGAAATTTGAAAAGGTCAAATAGAGAACGAATTTAAAAGGAATATTTTCGAGGGAAATGGAGAAACGAAAACATAAAATGTTAACATGTTTAAGCCTTAATAGAGGAAAATAAAGTAATACATGGGAAATTGTACGAAAGAAGAAATTGAACAAAATAAAATGGAATAATATTAAGGAAAAGAAAGGAAGAATCTAAAAAATGATAACATTGTCATTCAGAAAGAGTGCAACCTAAAGAAAGAGAAGGGAAATTTGAAAAGGTCAAATAGAGAACGAATTTAAAAGGAATATTTTCGAGGGAAAGGGAGAAACGAAAACATAAAATGTTAACATGTTTAAGCGTTAATAGAGGAAAATAAAGTAATACATGGGAAATTGTATGAAAGAAGAAATTGAACAAAATAAAATGGAATAATATTAAGGAAAAGAAAGGAAGGATCTAAAAAATGATAACATTGTCAGTCAGAAAGATTGTAACCTAAAGAAAGAGAAGGGAAATTTGAAAAGGTCAAATACAGAACGAATTTAAAAGGAATATTTTCGAGGGAAAGGGAGAAACGAAAACATAATATGTTAACATGTTTAAGCGTTAATAGATGAAAATAAAGTAATACATGGGAAATTGTACGAAAGAAGAAATTGAACAAAATAAAATGAAATAATATTAAGGAAAAGAAAGAAAGGATCTAAAAAATGATAACATTGTCAGTGAGAAAGAGTGCAACCTAAAGAAAGAGATTGGAAATTTGAAAAGGTCAAATAGAGAACGAATTTAAAAGGAATATTTTCGAGGGAAAGGGAGAAACGAAAACATAATATGTTAACATGTTTAAGCGTAAATAGAGGAAAATAAAGTAATACATAGGAAATTGTACGAAAGAAGAAATTGAACAAAATAAAATGAAATAATATTAAGGAAAAGAAAGAAAGGATCTAAAAAATGATAACATTGTCAGTCAGAAAGAGTGCAACCTAAAGAAAGAGAAGGGAAATGTGAAAACGTCAAATAGAGAACGAATTTAAAAGGAATTTTTTCGAGGAAAAGGGAGAAACGAAAACATAAAATGTTAACATGTTTAAGCGTTAATAGAGGAAAATAAAGTAATACATGGGAAATTGTACGAAAGAAGAAATTGAACAAAATAAAATGGAATAATATTAAGGAAAAGAAAGGAAGGATCTAAAAAATGATAACATTGTCAGTCAGAAAGAGTGCAACCTAAAGAAAGAGAAGGGAAATTTGTAAAGGTCAAATAGAGAACGAATTTAAAAGGAATATTTTCGAGGGAAATGGAGAAACGAAAACATAAAATGTTAACATGTTTAAGCCTTAATAGAGGAAAAATTAAGTAATACATGGGAAATTGTACGAAAGAAGAAATTGAACAAAATAAAATGGAATAATATTAAGGAAAAGAAAGGAAGAATCTAAAAAATGATAACATTGTCATTCAGAAAGAGTGCAACCTAAAGAAAGAGAAGGGAAATTTGAAAAGGTCAAATAGAGAACGAATTTAAAAGGAATATTTTCGAGGGAAAGGGAGAAACGAAAACATAAAATGTTAACATGTTTAAGCGTTAATAGAGGAAAATAAAGTAATACATGGGAAATTGTATGAAAGAAGAAATTGAACAAAATAAAATGGAATAATATTAAGGAAAAGAAAGGAAGGATCTAAAAAATGATAACATTGTCAGTCAGAAAGATTGCAACCTAAAGAAAGAGAAGGGAAATTTGAAAAGGTCAAATACAGAACGAATTTAAAAGGAATATTTTCGAGGGAAAGGGAGAAACGAAAACATAATATGTTAACATGTTTAAGCGTTAATAGATGAAAATAAAGTAATACATGGGAAATTGTACGAAAGAAGAAATTGAACAAAATAAAATGAAATAATATTAAGGAAACGAAAGAAAGGATCTAAAAAATGATAACATTGTCAGTCAGAAAGAGTGCAACCTAAAGAAAGAGATTGGAAATTTGAAAAGGTCAAATAGAGAACGAATTTAAAAGGAATATTTTCGAGGGAAAGGGAGAAACGAAAACATAATATGTTAACATGTTTAAGCGTTAATAGAGGAAAATAAAGTAATACATAGGAAATTGTACGAAAGAAGAAATTGAACAAAATAAAATGAAATAATATTAAGGAAAAGAAAGAAAGGATCTAAAAAATGATAACATTGTCAGTCAGAAAGAGTGCAACCTAAAGAAAGAGAAGGGAAATGTGAAAACGTCAAATAGAGAACGAATTTAAAAGGAATATTTTCGAGGAAAAGGGAGAAACGAAAACATAAAATGTTAACATGTTTAAGCGTTAATAGAGGAAAATAAAGTAATACATGGGAAATTGTACGAAAGAAGAAATTGAACAAAATAAAATGGAATAATATTAAGGAAAAGAAAGGAAGGATCTAAAAAATGATAACATTGTCAGTCAGAAAGAGTGCAACCTAAAGAAAGAGAAGGGAAATTTGTAAAGGTCAAATAGAGAACGAATTTAAAAGGAATATTTTCGAGGGAAAGGGAGAAACGGAAACATAAAATGTTAACATGTTTAAGCGTTAATAGAGGTAAATAAAGTAATACATGGGAAATTGTACGAAAGAAGAAATTGAACAAAATAAAATGGAATAATATTAAGGAAAAGAAAGGAAGGATCTAAAAAATAATAACATTGTCAGTCAGAAAGAGTGCAACCTAAAGAAAGAGAAGGGAAATTTGAAAAGGTCAAATACAGAACGAATTTAAAAGGCATATTTTCGAGGGAAAGGGAGAAACGAAAACATAAAATGTTAACATGTTTAAGCGTTAATAGAGGAAAATAAAGTAATACATGGGAAATTGTACGAAAGAAGAAATTGAACAAAATAAAATGGAATAATATTAAGGAAAAGAAAGGAAGGATCTAAAAAATGATAACATTGTCAGTCAGAAAAAGTGCAACCTAAAGAAAGAGAAGGGAAATTTGAAAAGGTCAAATAGAGAACGAATTTAAAAGGAATATTTTCGAGGAAAAGGGAGAAACGAAAACATAAAATGTTAACATGTTTAAGCGTTAATAGAGGAAAATAAAGTAATACATGGGAAATTGTATGAAAGAAGAATTTGAACAAAATGAAATGGAATAATTCTAAGGAAAAGAAAGGAAGGATCTAAAAAAATGATAACATTATCAGGCAGACAGAGTTCAACCTGAAGGAAGGGAAGGGAAATTTGAAAAGGTAAAATCGAGAAAGAATTTAAAAGGAATATTTTCGAGGAAAAGTGAGAAAAGAAAACATAAAATGTTAACATATTTAAGCGTTAATAGAGGAAAATAAAGTAATACATGGGAAATTGTATGAAAGAAGAAATTGAACAAAATAAAATGGAATAATATTAAGGAAAAGAAAGGAAGGATCTAAAAAATGATAACATTGTCAGTCAGAAAGAGTGCAACCTAAAGAAAGAGAAGGGAAATTTGAAAAGGTCAAATAGAGAACGAATTTAAAAGGAATATTTTCGAGGAAAAGTGTGAAACGAAAACTTAAAATGTTAACATGTTTTAGCGTTAATAGGGGAAAATAAAGTAATACATGGGAAATTGGACGAAAGAAGAAATTGAACAAAATAAAATGAAATAACATTAAGGAAAAGAAAGGAAGGATCTAAAAAATGATAACATTGTCAGTCAGAAAGAGTGCAACCTAAAGAAAGAGAAGGGAAATGTGAAAACGTCAAATATAGAACGAATTTAAAAGGAATATTTTCGAGGAAAAGGGAGAAACGAAAACATAAAATGTTAACATGTTTAAGCGTTAATAGAGGAAAATAAAGTAATACATGGGAAATTGGACGAAAGAAGAAATTGAACAAAATAAAATGGAATAATATTAAGGAAAAGAAAGGAAGGATCTAAAAAATGATAACATTGTCAGTCAGAAAGAGTGCAACCTAAAGAAAGAGAAGGGAAATTTGAAAAGGTCAAATACAGAACGAATTTAAAAGGAATATTTTCGAGGAAAAGGGAGAAACGAAAACATAAAATGTTAACATGTTTAAGCGTTAATAGAGGGAAATAAAGTAATACATAGGAAATTGTACGAAAGAAGAAATTGAACAAAATAAAATGGAATAATATTAAGGAAAAGAAAGGAAGGATCTAAAAAATGATAACATTGTCAGTCAGAAAGAGTGCAACCTAAAGAAAGAGAAGGGAAATTTGAAAAGGTCAAATAGAGAACGAATTTAAAGGGAATATTTTCGAGGAAAAGGGAGAAACGAAAACATAAAATGTTAACATGTTTAAGCGTTAATAGAGGAAAATAAAGTAATACATAGGAAATTGTACGAAAGAAGAAATTGAACAAAATAAAATGGAATAATATTAAGGAAAAGAAAGGAAGGATCTAAAAAATGATAACATCGTCAGTCAGAAAGAGTGCAACCTAAAGAAAGAGAAGGGAAATTTGAAAAGGTCAAATAGAGAACGAATTTAAAAGGAATATTTTCGAGGAAAAGGGAGAAACGAAAACATAAAATGTTAACATGTTTAAGCGTTAATAGAGGAAAATAAAGTAATACGTGGGAAATTGGACGAAAGAGGAAATTGAACAAAATAAAATGGAATAATATTAAGGAAAAGAAAGGAAGAATCTAAAAAATGATAACATTGTCATTCAGAAAGAGTGCAACCTAAAGAAAGAGAAGGGAAATTTGAAAAGGTCAAATAGAGAACGAATTTAAAAGGAATATTTTCGAGGGAAAGGGAGAAACGAAAACGTAAAATGTTAACATGTTTAAGCGTTAATAGAGGAAAATAAAGTAATACATGGGAAATTGTATGAAAGAAGAAATTGAACAAAATAAAATGGAATAATATTAAGGAAAAGAAAGGAAGGATCTAAAAAATGATAACATTGTCAGTCAGAAAGATTGCAACCTAAAGAAAGAGAAGGGAAATTTGAAAAGGTCAAATACAGAACGAATTTAAAAGGAATATTTTCGAGGGAAAGGGAGAAACGAAAACATAATATGTTAACATGTTTAAGCGTTAATAGAGGAAAATAAAGTAATACATGGGAAATTGTACGAAAGAAGAAATTGAACAAAATAAAATGAAATAATATTAAGGAAAAGAAAGAAAGGATCTAAAAAATGATAACATTGTCAGTCAGAAAGAGTGCAACCTAAAGAAAGAGATTGGAAATTTGAAAAGGTCAAATAGAGAACGAAAATAAAGGGAATATTTTCCAGGGAAAGGGAGAAACGAAAACATAATATGTTAACATGTTTAAGCGTTAATAGAGGAAAATAAAGTAATACATGGGAAATTGTACGAAAGAAGAAATTGAACAAAATAAAATGGAATAATATTAAGGAAAAGAAAGGAAGGATCTAAAAAATGATAACATTGTCAGTGAGAAAGAGTGCAACCTAAAGAAAGAGAAGGGAAATGTGAAAACGTCAAATAGAGAACGAATTTAAAAGGAATATTTTCGAGGAAAAGGGAGAAACGAAAACATAAAATGTTAACATGTTTAAGCGTTAATAGAGGAAAATAAAGTAATACATGGGAAATTGTACGAAAGAAGAAATTGAACAAAATAAAATGGAATAATATTAAGGAAAAGAAAGGAAGGATCTAAAAAATGATAACATTGTCAGTCAGAAAGAGTGCAACCTAAAGAAAGAGAAGGGAAATTTGAAAAGGTCAAATACAGAACGAATTTAAAAGGAATATTTTCGAGGGAAAGGGAGAAACGAAAACATAAAATGTTAACATGTTTAAGCGTTAATAGAGGAAAATAAAGTAATACATGGGAAATTGTACGAAAGAAGAAATTGAACAAAATAAAATGGAATAATATTAAGGAAAAGAAAGGAAGGATCTAAAAAATGATAACATTGTCAGTGAGAAAGAGTGCAACCTAAAGAAAGAGAAGGGAAATTTGAAAAGGTCAAATAGAGAACGAATTTAAAGGGAATATTTTCCAGGGAAAGGGAGAAACGAAAACATAAAATGTTAACATGTTTAAGCGTTAATAGAGGAAAATAAAGTAATACATGGGAAATTGTACGAAAGAAGAAATTGAACAAAATAAAATGGAATAATATTAAGGAAAAGAAAGGAAGGATCTAAAAAATGATAACATTGTCAGTCAGAAAGAGTGCAACCTAAAGAAAGAGAAGGGAAATTTGAAAAGGTCAAATAGAGAACGAATTTAAAGGGAATATTTTCCAGGGAAAGGGAGAAACGAAAACATAAAATGTTAACATGTTTAAGCGTTAATAGAGGAAAATAAAGTAATACATGGGAAATTGTACGAAAGAAGAAATTGAACAAAATAAAATGGAATAATATTAAGGAAAAGAAAGGAATGATCTAAAAAATGATAACATTGTCAGTCAGAAAGAGTGCAACCTAAAGAAAGAGAAGGGAAATTTGAAAAGGTCAAATAGAGAACGAATTTAAAAGGAATATTTTCCAGGGAAAGGGAGAAACGAAAACATAAAATGTTAACATGTTTAAGCGTTAATAGAGGAAAATAAAGTAATACATGGGAAATTGTACGAAAGAAGAAATTGAACAAAATAAAATGGAATAATATTAAGGAAAAGAAAGGAAGGATCTAAAAAATGATAACATTGTCAGTGAGAAAGAGTGCAACCTAAAGAAAGAGAAGGGAAATTTGAAAATGTCAAATAGAGAACGAATTTAAAGGGAATATTTTCCAGGGAAAGGGAGAAACGAAAACATAAAATGTTAACATGTTTAAGCGTTAATAGAGGAAAATAAAGTAATACATGGGAAATTGTACGAAAGAAGAAATTGAACAAAATAAAATGGAATAATATTAAGGAAAAGAAAGGATGGCTCTAAAAAATGATAACATTGTCAGTCAGAAAGAGTGCAACCTAAAGAAAGAGAAGGGAAATTTGAAAAGGTCAAATAGAGAACGAATTTAAAAGGAATATTTTCGAGGAAAAGGGAGAAAAGAAAACATAAAATGTTAACATGTTTAAGCGTTAATAGAGGAAAATAAAGTAATACATGGGAAATTGTACGAAAGAAGAAATTGAACAAAATAAAATGGAATAATATTAAGGAAAAGAAAGGAAGGATCTAAAAAATGATAACATTGTCAGTCAGAAAGAGTGCAACCTAAAGAAAGAGAAGGGAAATTTGTAAAGGTCAAATAGAGAACGAATTTAAAAGGAATATTTTCGAGGTAAAGGGTGAAACGAAAACATAAAATGTTAACATGTTTAAGCGTTAATAGAGGAAAATAAAGTAGTTAGAAAGAGTGCAACGGAAATTTGAAAAGGTAAATTAGAGAACGAATTTAAAAGGAATATTTTTTAGGAAAAGGGAGAAACGAAAACGTTAAATGATAACAAGTGTTGGCGAAAATAGTGGAAAATAAAGTAGCTCATGTGTAATTGTACGAAAGAGAAATTGAACAGAATAAAATGGAATAATTCTAAGGAAAAGAAAGGAAGGATCTAAAAAGATGATAAAATTTTCAGGCAGAAAGAGTGCAACCTAAAGGAAGAGAAGGGAAATTTGAAAAGGTAAAATCGAGAAAGAATATAAAAGGAATATTTTCGAGGAAAATTGAGAAAAGAAAACATAAAATGTTAACATATTTAAGCGTTAATAGAGGAAAATAAAGTAATACATGGGAAATTGTACGAAAGAAGTAAGTGAAAAAAACAAAATTGAATAATATTTCGGAAAAGAAAGGAAGGATCTAAAAACATGATAAAATTGTCAGGCAGAAAGACTGCAACCTAAATGAAGAGAAGGGAAATTTGAAAAGGTAAAATCGAGAAGGAATATAAAAGGAATATTTTCGACGAAAATTGAGAGAAGAAAACATAAAATGTTAACATATTTAAGTGTTAATAGAGGAAAATAAAGTAATACATGGGAAATTGTACGAAAGAAGTAAGTGAAAAAAACAAAATTGAATAATATTTCGGAAAAGAAAGGAAGGATCTAAAAAGATGATAAAATTGTCAGGCAGAAAGATTGCAACCTAAAGGAAGAGAAGGGAAATTTGACAAGGTAAAATCGAGAAAGAATATAAAAGGAATATTTTCGAGGAAAATTGAGAAAAGAAAACATAAAATGTTAACATATTTAAGCGTTAATAGAGGAAAATAAAGTAATACATGGGAAATTGTACGAAAGAAGTACGTGAAAAAAACAAAATTGAATAATATTTCGGAAAAGAAAGGAAGGATCTAAAAAGATGATAAAATTGTCAGGCAGAAAGATTGCAACCTAAAGGAAGAGAAGGGAAATTTGAAAAGGTAAAATCGAGAAAGAATGTAAAAGGAATATTTTCGAGGAAAATTGAGAAAAGAAAACATAAAATGTTAACATATTTAAGCGTTAATAGAGGAAAATAAAGTAATACATGGGAAATTGTACGAAAGAAGTAAGTGAAAAAAACAAAATTGAATAATATTTCGGAAAAGAAAGGAAGGATCTAAAAAGATGATAAAATTGTCAGGCAGAAAGATTGCAACCTAAAGGAAGAGAAGGGAAATTTGAAAAGGTAAAATCGAGAAAGAATATAAAAGGAATATTTTCGAGGAAAATTGAGAAAAGAAAACATAAAATGTTAACATATTTAAGCGTTAATAGAGGAAAATAAAGTAATACATGGGAAATTGTACGAAAGAAGTAAGTGAAAAAAACAAAATTGAATAATATTTCGGAAAAGAAAGGAAGGATCTAAAAAGATGATAAAATTGTCAGGCAGAAAGATTGCAACCTAAAGGAAGAGAAGGGAAATTTGAAAAGGTAAAATCGAGAAAGAATATAAAAGGAATATTTTCGAGGAAAATTGAGAAAAGAAAACATAAAATGTTAACATATTTAAGCGTTAATAGAGGAAAATAAAGTAATACATGGGAAATTGTACGAAAGAAGTAAGTGAAAAAAACAAAATTGAATAATATTTCGGAAAAGAAAGGAAGGATCTAAAAAGATGATAAAATTGTCAGGCAGAAAGATTGCAACCTAAAGGAAGAGAAGGGAAATTTGAAAAGGTAAAATCGAGAAGGAATATAAAAGGAATATTTTCGAGGAAAATTGAGAAAAGAAAACATAAAATGTTAACATATTTAAGCGTTAATAGAGGAAAATAAAGTAATACATGGGAAATTGTACGAAAGAAGTAAGTGAAAAAAACAAAATTGAATAATATTTCGGAAAAGAAAGGAAGGATCTAAAAAGATGATAAAATTGTCAGGCAGAAAGATTGCAACCTAAAGGAAGAGAAGGGAAATTTGAAAAGGTAAAATCGAGAACGAATTTAAAAGGAATATTTTCGAGGAAAAGGGAGAAACGAAAACATAAAATGTTAACATGTTTAAGCGTTAATAGAGGAAAATAAAGTAATACATGGGAAATTGTACGAAAGAAGAAATTGAACAAAATAAAATGGAATAATATTAAGGAAAAGAAAGGAAGGATCTAAAAAATGATAACATTGTCAGTCAGAAAGAGTGCAACCTAAAGAAAGAGAAGGGAAATTTGAAAAGGTCAAATAGAGAACGAATTTAAAAGGAATATTTTCGAGGAAAAGGGAGAAACGAAAACATAAAATGTTAACATGTTTAAGCGTTAATAGAGGAAAATAAAGTAATACATGGGAAATTGTACGAAAGAGGAAATTGAACAAAATAAAATGGAATAATATTAAGGAAAAGAAAGGATGGCTCTAAAAAATGATAACATTGTCAGTCAGAAAGAGTGCAACCTAAAGAAAGAGAAGGGAAATTTGAAAAGGTCAAATAGAGAACGAATTTAAAAGGAATATTTTCGAGGAAAAGGGAGAAAAGAAAACATAAAATGTTAACATGTTTAAGCGTTAATAGAGGAAAATAAAGTAATACATGGGAAATTGTACGAAAGAAGAAATTGAACAAAATAAAATGGAATAATATTAAGGAAAAGAAAGGAAGGATCTAAAAAATGATAACATTGTCAGTCAGAAAGAGTGCAACCTAAAGAAAGAGAAGGGAAATTTGTAAAGGTCAAATAGAGAACGAATTTAAAAGGAATATTTTCGAGGTAAAGGGTGAAACGAAAACATAAAATGTTAACATGTTTAAGCGTTAATAGAGGAAAATAAAGTAGTTAGAAAGAGTGCAACGGAAATTTGAAAAGGTAAATTAGAGAACGAATTTAAAAGGAATATTTTTTAGGAAAAGGGAGAAACGAAAACGTTAAATGATAACAAGTGTTGGCGAAAATAGTGGAAAATAAAGTAGCTCATGTGTAATTGTACGAAAGAGAAATTGAACAGAATAAAATGGAATAATTCTAAGGAAAAGAAAGGAAGGATCTAAAAAGATGATAAAATTTTCAGGCAGAAAGAGTGCAACCTAAAGGAAGAGAAGGGAAATTTGAAAAGGTAAAATCGAGAAAGAATATAAAAGGAATATTTTCGAGGAAAATTGAGAAAAGAAAACATAAAATGTTAACATATTTAAGCGTTAATAGAGGAAAATAAAGTAATACATGGGAAATTGTACGAAAGAAGTAAGTGAAAAAAACAAAATTGAATAATATTTCGGAAAAGAAAGGAAGGATCTAAAAAGATGATAAAATTGTCAGGCAGAAAGATTGCAACCTAAAGGAAGAGAAGGGAAATTTGAAAAGGTAAAATCGAGAAAGAATATAAAAGGAATATTTTCGAGGAAAATTGAGAAAAGAAAACATAAAATGTTAACATATTTCAGCGTTAATAGAGGAAAATAAAATAATACATGGGAAATTGTACGAAAGAAGTAAGTGAAAAAAACAAAATTGAATAATATTTCGGAAAAGAAAGGAAGGATCTAAAAAGATGATAAAATTGTCAGGCAGAAAGATTGCAACCTAAAGGAAGAGAAGGGAAATTTGAAAAGGTAAAATCGAGAAAGAATGTAAAAGGAATATTTTCGAGGAAAATTGAGAAAAGAAAACATAAAATGTTAACATATTTAAGTGTTAATAGAGGAAAATAAAGTAATACATGGGAAATTGTACGAAAGAAGTAAGTGAAAAAAACAAAATTGAATAATATTTCGGAAAAGAAAGGAAGGATCTAAAAAGATGATAAAATTGTCAGGCAGAAAGATTGCAACCTAAAGGAAGAGAAGGGAAATTTGAAAAGGTAAAATCGAGAAAGAATATAAAAGGAATATTTTCGAGGAAAATTGAGAAAAGAAAACATAAAATGTTAACATATTTAAGCGTTAATAGAGGAAAATAAAGTAATACATGGGAAATTGTACGAAAGAAGTAAGTGAAAAAAACAAAATTGAATAATATTTCGGAAAAGAAAGGAGGGATCTAAAAACATGATAAAATTGTCAGGCAGAAAGATTGCAACCTAAAGGAAGAGAAGGGAAATTTGAAAAGGTAAAATCGAGAAGGAATATAAAAGGAATATTTTCGACGAAAATTGAGAGAAGAAAACATAAAATGTTAACATATTTCAGCGTTAATAGAGGAAAATAAAGTAATACATGGGAAATTGTACGAAAGAAGTAAGTGAAAAAAACAAAATTGAATAATATTTCGGAAAAGAAAGGAAGGATCTAAAAAGATGATAAAATTGTCAGGCAGAAAGATTGCAACCTAAAGGAAGAGAAGGGAAATTTGAAAAGGTAAAATCGAGAACGAATTTAAAAGGAATATTTTCGAGGAAAATTGAGAAAAGAAAACATAAAATGTTAACATATTTCAGCGTTAATAGAGGAAAATAAAGTAATACATGGGAAATTGTACGAAAGAAGTAAGTGAACAAAATAAAATGGAATAATATTTCGGCAAAGAAAGGAAGGATCTAAAAAGATGATAACATTGTCAGTTAGAAAGAGTGCCACCGAAATGAAGAAAACAGAAAATTGAAAAGGTAAAATACAGAACGAATTTAAAAGGAATATTTTCGAAGAAAAGCGAGAAACGAAAACGTAAAAAGATATCAGGTGTTGGCGTAAATAGAGGAGAATAAAGTAGCACATGTGAAATTGTACGAAAGAAGAAATTGAACAAAATAAAATGAAATAATATTAAGTAAAAAAAGTAAGGATCTAAAAAATAATAACATTGTCAGTCAGAAAGAGTGCAACCTAAAGAAAGAGAAGGGAAATTTGAAAAGGTCAAATAGAGAACGAATTTAAAAGGAATATTTACGAGGAAAAGGGAGAAACGAAAACATCAAATGTTAACATGTTTAAGCGTTAATAGAGGAAAATAAAGTAATACATGGGAAATTGTATGAAAGAAGAATTTGAACAAAATGAAATGGAATAATTCTAAGGAAAAGAAAAGAAGGATCTAAAAAAATGATAACATTATCAGGCAGACAGAGTTCAACCTGAAGGAAGAGAAGGGAAATTTGAAAAGGTAAAATCGAGATGAAATTTAAAAGGAATATTTTCGAGGAAAAGTGAGAAAAGAAAACATAAAATGTTAACATGTTTAAGCGTTAATAGAGGAAAATAAAGTAATACATGGGAAATTGTACGAAAGAAGAAATTGAACAAAATAAAATGGAATAATATTAAGGAAAAGAAAGGAAGGATCTAAAAAATGATAACATTGTCAGTCAGAAAGAGTGCAACCTAAAGAAAGAGAAGGGAAATTTGTAAAGGTCAAATAGAGAACGAATTTAAAAGGAATATTTTCGAGGAAAAGGGTGAAACGAAAACATAAAATGTTAACATTTTTAAGCGTTAATAGAGGAAAATAAAGTAGTTAGAAAGAGTGCAACGGAAATTTGAAAAGGTAAATTAGAGAACGAATTTAAAAGGAATATTTTTTAGGAAAAGGGAGAAACGAAAACGTTAAATGATAACAAGTGTTGGCGAAAATAGTGGAAAATAAAGTAGCTCATGTGTAATTGTACGAAAGAGAAATTGAACAGAATAAAATGGAATAATTCTAAGGAAAAGAAAGAAGGATCTAAAAAGATGATAAAATTTTCAGGCAGAAAGAGTGCAACCTAAAGGAAGAGAAGGGAAATTTGAAAAGGTAAAATCGAGAAAGAATATAAAAGGAATATTTTCGAGGAAAATTCAGAAAAGAAAACATAAAATGTTAACATATTTCAGCGTTAATAGAGGAAAATAAAGTAATACATGGGAAATAGTACGAAAGAAGAAATTGAACAAAATAAAATGGAATAATATTTCGGCAAAGAAAGGAAGGATCTAAAAAGATGATAACATTGTCAGTTAGAAAGAGTGCCACCTAAATGAAGAAAACAGAAAATTGAAAAGGTAAAATACAGAACGAATTTAAAAGGAATATTTTCGAAGAAAAGCGAGAAACGAAAACGTAAAAAGATATCAGGTGTTGGCGTAAATAGAGGAGAATAAAGTAGCACATGTGAAATTGTACGAAAGAAGAAATTGAACCAAATAAAATGAAATAATATTAAGTAAAAAAAGTAAGGATCTAAAAAATAATAACATTGTCAGTCAGAAAGAGTGCAACCTAAAGAAAGAGAAGGGAAATTTGAAAATGTCAAATAGAGAACGAATTTAAAGGGAATATTTTCCAGGGAAAGGGAGAAACGAAAACATAAAATGTTAACATGTTTAAGCGTTAATAGAGGAAAATAAAGTAATACATGGGAAATTGTACGAAAGAAGAAATTGAACAAAATAAAATGGAATAATATTAAGGAAAAAAAGGAAGGATCTAAAAAGATGATAACATTGTCAGTTAGAAAGAGTGCAACTTAAAGAAAGAGAACGCAAATTTGAAAAGGTAAATTAGAGAACGAATTTAAAAGGAATATTTTTTAGGAAAAGGGAGAAACGAAAACATAAAATGATAACAAGTGTTGCCGAAAATAGTGGAAAATAACGTAATACATGGGAAATTGTACGAAAGAGAAATTGAACAAAATAAAATGGAATAATACTAAGGAAAATAAAGGATGGATCTAAAAAAATGATAACATTATCAGGCAGAAAGTGTTCAACCTGAAGGAAGAGAAGGGAAATTTGAAAAGGTAAAATCGAGAAAGAATTTAAAAGGAATATTTTCGAGGAAAAGTGAGAAAAGCAAACATAAAATGTTAACATATTTAAGCGTTAATAGAGGAAAATAAAATAATACATGGGAAAATGAACGAAAGAAGTAAGTGTACAAAATAAAATGGAATAATATTTAAGAAAAGAAAGGAAGGATCTAAAAAGATGATAAAATTTTCAGGCAGAATGTGTGCAACGTAAAGGAAGAGAAGTGAAATTTGAAAAGGTAAATTAGAGAACGAATTTAAAAGGAATATTTTCGACGAAAAGAGAGAAACGAAACCATAAAAAGATATCATGTGTTGGCGTAAATAGGGGAAAATAAAGTAGCACATGTGAAATTGTACGAAAGAAGGAATTGAACAAAATAAAATGGAATAATATTAAGTAAAAAAAGTAAGGATCTAAAAAATAATAACATTATCAGACAGAAAGTGTGAAACCTAAAGGAAGAGAAGGGAAATTTGAAAAGGTAAAATCGAGAAGGAATCTGAAAGGAATATTTTCCAGGAAAATGGAGAAACGAAAACATGAAATGTTAACATGTTTAAGCGTTAATAGAGGAAAATAAAGTAATACATGGGAAATTGTACGAAAGAAGAAATTGAACAAAATAAAATGGAATAATATTAAGGAAAAGAAAGGAAGGATCTAAAAAATGATAACATTGTCAGTCAGAAAGAGTGCAACCTAAAGAAAGAGAAGGGAAATTTGAAAAGGTCAAATAGAGAACGAATTTAAAAGCAATATTTTCGAGGAAAATGGAGAAACGAAAACATAAAATGTTAACATATTTAAGCGTTAATAGAGGAAAATAAAGTAGCACATGGGAAATTGTACTGAAAAAGAAATTTAAGAAAATAAAATGGAATAATATTAAGGAAAAGAAAGGAAGGATCTAAAAAAATGGACAACATTGTCAGGCACAATGTGTTCAACCTATCGGAATAGAACGGAAATTTGAAAACGTAAAAAAGTGAACCAATTTAAAAGGTATAATTTCGATGATAACTGAGAAACGTAAACATAAAATCTTAACATGTGTAGGCGGAAATATTGGAAACTTGTGTAACACATTGGAAGTTTTAAGAAAGAAGAAAATGAACACTATAAATGGAATAATGTGGAAATAAAACAAAGGAACGAAATGAAAACATGATAACATGTGTGGGCGGATATCTAGTTAATAATGAAACAGAATGTAAATTTGCAGAGAAATGAAAGAATAGGAATAATATTGAGTAAATTATGAGTGGCACGAAATTATGGAATGATATCCTCTCTGGTAGGAAGAAAGAGAGGAAACTAAATTAATACAAGTGAATTTTGAATTGGGTATAATTTGAACGAAACAAAAAACAATAATTTTCAGGAAAAAAAGTCAAGGAATGAAAGAAAATTTTTAACTTTCTTGAGCCGGAAGGCAAAGAACGTAAGAAATCCAATGGAAGTTGGAAGAGAGAAAAAATAAAATAAATCGTAAGGAAGACTCTTAATGAATGGAAGATTGGGAACGAAATAAAAAATGGATAACTTAGGTGTGTGGAAAAAAGGGAACTATAGAAACACAAGAAAAAATCGAATGAAGATTGAATTGAATGAAATAAATTTGAATATTTTTGAGGAAAAGTATTATTTGATCGAAATAAGAAAAAGGGGAATCTGTCTGGGCGGAAGGAGACGAAACTAATGAAACAAAAAGACATTGGTGGTGAGAAAAAAGTGAATGAAATAAAAAGGTATAATGTTGAGGAAATGGGTGATCGAAGAAAATAAACTTATACTATTGATTGGCGGAAAGAGAGGAAAATATATCAACACAATAGAAATTTGTAGAGGGAAAAGTGAAAGAAGTAAATAGAAGTAAATTTTGCGCTGAAACTAAATAAGTCAAAGGCGGAAAAGAAGGGAGAAAAACTAATGAAACCCAACAGAAAATGGGAGAGAGACGATAATGAATGAAATAAAATGAAAATGTTTTAATTTAAAGTAGAGTGTGATCGATATTATTAGCTTGATGCAAAAATTATGACGTAATAATGTCGTTTTTTGACGTTAAAAAATTCGTCAAAAAACGACATTATTACGTCATTATTTTTGCACCAACCTAATAGAAGCAGAATATCGTAGTTGTTCGGAAAGAAAGGAAGCTAAAGTAACACAAGAGAAAATGGAAAAGAGTGAAGAAAATGAACATAAGAAAAAAGGAATAATGTTCAGGAAAATAAGAGTGGGAACGAAATAAAAAAAAATAACATTGGTGGGCGGAAAGAGAGGAAACTATAGAAACAGAATAGAAATTTGAAACGAGAAGAAAGTTAAAGTATTAAACAAAAAAATGAAGTTTAATGTGGGAAAAAGTGTGGGTGACAAAATCATAACGAATGAATTTCGAGGAAAGGAGTGTAGGAATGTTATTATGAAAAAATAAAAATGGTGGAATTAAGAAAATGATATTAGTGAAACCAAAGTTCCAATGAAATAAAGAATTGCATAGGGAAAGAAAAGTTTGAACGAAAGAAATTGGAGAAAGAAGTATGTGAAAGAAAATGAAAAAGACGTCCTTTGTGAAAGAAAAGTGGAACGAAATATCAAAAAAGACATTTGAAAAAGATGGGAGTGAATGAAATCATAAAAGTTATCAGCGCAGAAAGAAAAGAGTGAAAGAAATTTTTAAAAAAATGATTGGGAATAGTTTTAGTGAATGAAATGAAAAAGTATTCAATGCGGAAAGAAAATTGTGAATAAAATTAGCGAATTAGGGTGCTCGGAAAAAAGGAAGGGAGTGAATGAAACGAAAAATGTAATGAATGACGTTAATAAAAATGAAGACAACAAAGGAATAAAAAGAGTCGACGAAAGCAAAAATAAGAATAAGGGTAAGTAACACAGTGCTCACATCAAAAAAGAAGTGAGTGAAAGAAAGAAGAGAATGAATAAAATTAAAAAAAAAAAAAGAGAATAGCGTTGGTTTAAATTTAGTGAAGGAAATAAAAAAAATGATGTTATCATGAAGTATGAAGAGGATAAATGAAGATCAAATGTTGACATTAATTCTTATTTTGAAAATTAGAATTTTAAGCTTTGATTAAAAATTTATTGAAAGAAAAACAGAAGAATAAAGAAAAGAAGAAAGAAAAGAAGAAAGAAAAGAAGAAAGAAAAGAAGAAAGAAAAGAAGACAGATACATAACAGAAAACAATGAAATATGAAAACTAGATGTTAAAAATTACTAAATATTTGAAAAAAATACTTTTGTCTTTTCAAAGTCACTGTAACGAAACGGAAATTATTAATTTTTATATTGGAAAAATTCAATCTAATTCTTCATTAGGAAATGTGTTATAAAATATCATAATCTTGGTAACTGTTTTCATAATGAAAACTTAATTACAAATAATTCGGCACCTCCATGTGGTGTAATGGTTAACAATCATGTCACGATAAAATTACGACTGTGTAATGAGATCCATCCTCACTGTTCACTCCATAATTTCAGTCTTGTGCCACATCTATGATACGCTTAGAGAATCGCTAGAATTAAATGAAATTTATTTGAAATCCATTAATGCCATTTGTGTTTGGGATCCTTTCTTTCTTTAAGGAATTGGATTAATTTAAACGAAAAATATGTGTGTGTTAATAACTTGTTTTTATAATTCATAAACTTATTTTAAAATATGTAAAATAATGCTATGTTAAGACATATACGGACAGTGTATAAAATAAATTGATTTAGTCAGTAAAACAGTGATCTTTCTTCTTTTTGTTTTTCATTATGACCCTGTGGAATTGTGTACAATAAAAAAATTAATATTTCGGACATTTTATCCAATTATTCCTCCCGCTTCTTTTGTATAATTTTGCAAATAATAGATCGCAAAGCGACCTAAATACAACAATGGAAAATGTTTTTTTGACTTATGCAATACACACATACACATATACAGACACAGACACACACAAACATGTATATATGATAGAGACAGCGAGAGAAAAAGGAGAGAGGGAATTGGAACAAATGGAATTATTTGCATTTGTGTTCGAGTTTCATAATAAATAAGTTATGTCAGATATGTTAAAGGCTAAAGCTAACTCACGCATGCGCACGTGAACGCACGCGACGGTGGCGGCATTTTTTCAAACAAAATTTGATAGAAGTAACAATTACATGAAGCTTAGTTCTTTTAAATACATGGAACGGCAGATATTAAAAAAAATCAATTAAAATTTTAGTCTTGATAACAAGTACATAAACTAATACTTGTGTACATGTGATATTTATCATATGAATAGGTATCATCGTAACAAATCTATGCTTATAATTTCGTTAAAAAAGCAATAATCATCATCAGAGCTATTTCATTGCTAGCTTATTCTTAGAAATTACATCACAATTAAAACCTAATACCTGTTTAAGTAAGCTTTTAAAACAAAACACAGAATCATCATCAGAGCTATTTCATCTTGAACGTAGACTGCAAGTCAGTGTGATTTCTCATCTTCAGTACGGCTGCTTGTTTCCGAGCTGCCCATTTACTCAGAGACATTTGTGATTTCATTGCTAGCTTATTCTTAGAAATTACATCACAATTAAAACCTAATACCTGTTTAAGTAAGCTTTTAAAACAAAACACAGAATCATCATCAGAGCTATTTCATCTTGAACGTAGACTGCAAGTCAGTGTGATTTCTCATCTTCAGTACGGCTGCTTGTTTCCGAGCTGCCCATTTGCTCAGAGACATTTGTGATTTCATTGCTAGCTTATTCTTAGAAATTACATCACAATTAAAACCTAATACCTGTTTAAGTAAGCTTTTAAAACAGAACACAGAATCATCATCAGAGCTATTTCATCTTGGACGTAGACTGCAAGTCAGTGTGATTTCTCATCTTCAGTACGGCTGCTTCTTTCCGAGCTGACCATTTTCTCAGACCCATTTGTGATTTCATTGCTAGCTTATTCTTAGAAATTACATCACAATTAAAAACTAATACCAGTTTAATTAAGCTTTTAAAACAAAACACAGAATCATCATCAGAGCTATTTCATCTCGGACGTAGACAGCAAGTCAGTGTAATTTCTCATCTTCAGTACGGCTGCTTGTTTCCGAGCTGGCCGTTTGCTCAGACCCATTTGTGATTTCATTGCTAGCTTATTCTTAGAAATTACATCACAATTAAAACCTAATACCTGTTTAAGTAAGCTTTTAAAACAAAACACAGAATCATCATCAGAGCTATTTCATCTTGGACGTAGACTGCAAGTCAGTGTAATTTCTCATCTTCAGTACGGCTGCTTCTTTCCGAGCTGACCATTTGCTCAGACCCATTAGTGATTTCATTGCTAGCTTATTCTTAGGATTTTACATGGCAATTAAAACCTAATACCAGTTTAAGTAAGCTTTTAAAACAAAACACAGAATCACCATCAGAGCTATTTCATCTTGGACATAGACTGCAAGTCAGTGTGATTTCTCATCTTCAGTACGGCTGCTTGTTTCCGAGCTGCCCATTTGCTCAGAGACATTTGTGATTTCATTGCTAGCTTATTCTTAGAAATTACATCACAATTAAAAACCTAATACCTGTTTAAGTAAGCTTTTAAAACAGAACACAGAATCATCATCAGAGCTATTTCATCTTGGACGAAGACTGCAAGTCAGTGTAATTTCTCATCTTCAGTACGGCTGATTGTTTCCGATCTGCCCATTTGCTCACACCCATTTGTGATTTCATTGCTAGCTTATTCTTAGAAATTACATCCCAATTAAAAACCTAATACCTGTTTAAGTAAGCTTTTAAAACAAAACACAGAATCATCATCAGAGCTATTTCATCTTGGATGTAGACTGCAAGTCAGTTTGATTTCTCATTTTCAGTACGGCTGCTTGTTTCCGAGCTGGCCGTTTGCTCAGACCCATTTGTGATTTCATTGCTAGGTTATTCTTAGAAATTACATCACAATTAAAACCTAATACCAGTTTAATTAAGCTTTTAAAACAAAACACAGAATCATCATCAGAGCTATTTCATCTTGGATGTAGACTGCAAGTCAGTTTGATTTCTCATTTTCAGTACGGCTGCTTGTTTCCGAGCTGGCCGTTTGCTCAGACCCATTTGTGATTTCATTGCTAGCTTATTCTTAGAAATTACATCACAATTAAAACCTAATACCTGTTTAAGTAAGCTTTTAAAACAGAACACAGAATCATCATCAGAGCTATTTCATCTTGGATGTAGACTGCAAGTCAGTGTAATTTCTCATCTTCAGTACGGCTGCTTGTTTCCGAGCTGGCCGTTTGCTCAGACCCATTTGTGATTTCATTGCTAGCTTATTCTTAGGATTTTACATCACAATTAAAACCTAATACCTGTTTAAGAAAGCTTTTAAAACAAAACACAGAATCATCATCAGAGCTATTTCATCTTGGACGTAGACTGCAAGTCAGTTTGATTTCTCATTTTCAGTACGGCTTCTTGTTTCCGAGCTGCCCATTTGCTCAGACACAATTGTGATTTCATTGCTAGCTTATTCTTAGAAATTACATGACAATTTAAACCTAATACCTCTTTTAGTTATTAAAAACTTTTTATGTTTTTAAAATGAAACTCAGAATCAACACCCACAGTGCAAACTTTTGATTTATACTAGAACTATACTGAATGGGTCTGAGTCACAGTTCCAGCATGTGCTCCCACCCAGCTCCCACACGGTTTTGAATGCAGAGTAGTCCTTTGTCAACTACGACTTGTGTGTTTATTCTTCGCTGTTTTTTAACCTATGTGGAATGAGTATGTGTCCATCCCTTTCCCAATTACTTTGTGTGCCTGTTGTTTTTCGCCATTTTTTCAATGTTTTATTGAATTTACGATTGAGTGGAGTCTTTCTCGTTTCTTATTTTTTATGTTATTTCGGGTTACGGAGCCTAATTCCCATAAATAAGAAGTAGAAAATTGCAATAAAACTGATAAAGCCATTTTTAGCTAATGTCGGACATTCCTTTTCTACTGCAATCTAAAATGTATGAATCGTTACCGTCACATGAATATTAAACATATTTAAAATAACATAATCGAAGAATAATGAGAAGAATTATTTTAAAATAATCTCTAATACTTATTCATTTATTCAAAAACTAACGCTGTACAATTACCACTTCCACACACACATATATATATGTATGCCGTCACAATATTTCGCGGCAAACTTAAGAGAATTACACGTCTAGGACAACAATACATTACTATGACATCTGATAACATTATTAGGTCTGAAAAAGTACGTGGCGAGCATATGATACTTTTTAAGCAACGGCACACCGAAGAGCAAATGAAAATATCACTGCACACTTAGCAGCATTTTTAAATGCTGTACATTTAAATGTTATGAAATAAAACCACAGATTTAAATAAAAATACACACCCAAATATAAACTTACTTTATTTCGATGTTTCTATTCAAATGTTTCTGCAGTTTATTTAGTGTGAAATTTATTTTTTGTGTCTTGTGTTTTTTCGCCATTTTTTCAATGTTTAATTGAATTTACGATTGATCGTAATCTTTCTCGTTTCTTATTTTTTATTTTATTTTATTTTTATTTTATATTATGAGCCTAATTCCCATAAATAAGAAGTAGAATATTGCAATAAAACTGATAAAGCCATTTTTAGAAATGTTGGATAAAAAGTTTAATACTTTTTCATTTATTCAAATGCTAACGCTATGCACTTCTACACACGAACATATGTATGCCGTTTTATATCAAGTATTAAGAATATAGTAGCTAGTGTTCGCAAATTGGAGAAGAGCATTATCAATCATCACGTTCTGACTTCGAATACACAGTTATCTCCCTTTAGCCCTGTCTTTTTATTATGTTAAAATGTGCTTTTTACCACATAAAATTTGATGAGGCGCGAGCAAATTTTCAATCCGAAAATGCAGTCCAGAGAAAAACAAAGTTTGGTAACTGCTGCCATATTGGGACATCAAGTCACCCTGCCACGTAGTTCATCTCTCACATGCCATAAGTATATTTTCTCTGTTCTTGTATTAGTATTAATTATATATATATATATATATATATATATATATATATATATGATAAAATATAGTTTTACGGTATGGTATATTTATGGATAAAAGTGCTCAATATCAGATACAGAGCGTATGTAAATATAAATATATATGTGGACACTGAGGTCAAAACCAAGCGGTGATAGACTGTTCTGCGCTTCAACGCGATCATCAGACCATATATATATATATATATATATATATATATATATATATATATATATTCATACACGTTTCATTAAATACAACATATTAAACAATATACGGACAAGACAGTGATGATAGTCTGTCAATGTTAGAAATCTTCTATGTAAACATTGACAGACTATCATCACTGTCTTGTTCGTATATTGTTTAATATGTTGTAATTGACATCTTTGATAATGGCTTAAGTAAGCCGAAAGCTTAGATTGTATTAAAAAAATATGGATCACTATTGTGAATTTCTTTCTTCTTTCAACGATAATGTTATTAAACTTATCAGAAGTTACGAAAAAAATTTACATAAAATAAATAGACAGCACTTGTCTATATTATTTAATGAAACGTGTATGAATGAAAAGATGCTGCCTGAATATACACAATATATATATATATATATATATATATATATATACACGCTTAACTAAAACAAAAACAAAATTATCTATTCCTATATACACAAAACCATAAAAATGTACCATTTAATCACAAATGCCTTTTCAACTTCGATGACAATTTTTATAGGCAGTAATTTCTTTTACCGATGAGATTTCCTCTTATTTGCGTTTAGCTTGTCTATTTTAGGAATTTCAGAAAAATGATTCCCTTTAAAAATATTTTACCACGAGATTCTTCTTACTCTAGATACATAGACGATTCTCTACAAATATATCCACAAGACATAATTTTACCCGTGTGTGTGTGTGTGTGTGTGTGTGTGTGTGTGTGTGTGTGTGTGTGTGTGTGTGTGATATTCCTGAACGTGTCAAAATATTTATTTCTTCCGAAAATGACGAATCCAATTTCTTGGGGAGTTCTCAATCTCTGTCAAATCCATTCAAACTCATAGTTATCTCCCACAACAAGTTTCATACGATTTATTTATTTAGTAAAAAAAAAAAGTAACACCGAAAAGAATCTTTCACAGGAGTTGCGATTTTATTTTAATTCCATCTGCCGAAATACGCCCTAAATTTGCTTCACTCTCAGTAACGTTTCTACTCGACTGGTCTTCGATGTTTAATGATTTTCAGTTTAATTTGTTTTCGCTGGACAACACTCGACGCTAAATTTGGTTTAATTCTATTAAAACTGAATTATATTTATACTGATTCCTTATTCTATTTATTACTCCCTATATCGATCGCTTACCTCGAATAATCCAGATATCCTTTCTATATTTACCTTAAATGTAGACTGCGACAGTATTGCTTACGAACGCAAATCCCATTCTATTTAATTATTTGGCAAAAATAAACATTGTAAAAAAATCTTTAATTCGAGTTTTGGGTTTAATTAAAATTTTCTATTTCTGCGACTTGTTTCTCTTGCATACGGCGGGAAGCTGAAAAAGTAGGTATAGACTAAGTATTATAACAGCATCACCAATTTCATAATAATATTTGTATAATCAGTTTTCTTATTCATTACTGTATATCTACTGATAGATAGATAGATAGATAGATAGATAGATAGATAGATAGATAGATAGATAGATAGATAGTGTTGTGGCCTTGTTAGGAACAGAAACAAAGACACAAGAGAGGAATTGAGTTAAACAAATATATTAACAGAAACAGTAACTTCCCTCCAAAAGGCAGGACCTGCTCCTATTTATAGTTGGGAGAGTCCATGCGTACGTGGGTAAATTACCATAGATAGATAGATACATATGAACAGATTGAGATAGATAGATAGATAGATAGATAGATAATGTTGTGGCTTTGTTAGGGCCAGAAACAAAGACAAAGAGAGGAATTGAGTTAAACAAATATATTAACAGAAATAGTAATACAAGCATATACAAACGAGAGTGTTATAGCATGAATGTTCAGTCCGACTGTCAGAGCTGACTGCTGGAAACTTCACTCTCCAAAAGGCAGTACCTGCTCCTATTTATAGTTGGGAGATTCCATGCGTACAAGGGTACAATACCGTAAATAGTTAGATAGATAGATATGAACAGAACGAAATAGATAGATAGATAGATAGATAGATAGATAGATAGATAGATAGATAGATAGATAGATTAGGTTGAGTCATATGTAATTTCTATTTTGGGGAACCAATTGTGTCATCCTAGCTACTAATCATACGTGGTAGTTAAGAATAAATTCGGAGAACGACAATATTCAACGTAAACGGTAGGGGATTGACAGGGACAAATCTGCACAATTAACCACAAAAAGCTGAGCTCCTTAAACGAAAGATATTGTTGCACATGTGGTCGGATCGTTAGGATATCATGTCTCTAGAGTCCTTAAAAAGCAAGGATACACTAATCGCACATCTATACGTCCAACAGTTGCAATGTAACCATAAAAGTTTGCACTAAAAGCGCCCAGTGCTCATCAATAGGTAAAAAAATAATGACAGGGCAAGGCTGCATGCAGCAAGAACAACACAGAACACAAGTTTGGAACACGGTTGGTCTGTTCTATTCCAATTCGCCATATTCACCTGACCTTGCACCAAATGATTATGACCTTTTTTTTTTCGATCCTGGCAACAAGCTATGATAGGGAAAGGTGTATCTAATGAAAACTAATGTTGGTGGTAAATTTTTTTTTTTTTTTCAAACTCTACTAGATTTTACTCAGAAGTTATCGAAAAGCTGCCTGATAAGTGGCAACAAGTCATCGCAAAAAAAAAAACTGTGAATATATAATTGAATAAAATGTGTGGCCAGTGCCAGAGTCGGGTGCATTATGAATAAAAAATAGTGAATTTTATATGTTTTTTTTTTTTTTGTTTTTAGATTTAGCATGAGTAAAACCAATTCACGGATTTGAACAAAAAAAGAAGCCAGAATGACGAAAAAATCAGCGAAATTAAGGCCATTCGTTGCATTATTTTCCGTATTCATGATTCCCAAATGTTTCTTTATGGAATCCTAATTCAAAAATAAATAACGTATCTAAGGAATCTTAAGGCAAACGGCTGGCTGGGCACAGAAGACTAATGCCGCGTTTAACCCGTTGTAAAAAAAAAACTAGCTCTCGCATTTTGGACGAAAAAAAAAGCCCAGATTTACGTCAAAATCCACAAAAATGTTTCATCCTTTAATAGTCAGTTGTGCTTAGTTTAATTTGTAAGGTAAAAAAATATATGTAAGTAAAAAAAGCAAATAAGACAGTGGGGGTCACAAAGCACTGGGTCTCCCTCGTTTGTTGGGCACTAGTAGTACGTACCGACCCTGATAAAATGTAGTTATAATTTTTTTTTTTTTGGTTTTATTAGGTTGGTGCAAAATTAATGTCGTTTTCTCACATATGTTACTATGTGAGAAAACGACATTATTTCTGCACCAACCTAATAATAAAGTTGATAAAAAAAAATGGAAATTATTGATGAGTCATTCTAATAAATCCAAATTGTGCTCCGGTAAAGCCAGAATTTTTGTTGAATTCTTTCAGGTACTTAATACTGATTTGAGAAGGATACTATTATGTCTGTATATGCATGTAAGTCCAAATAAATGGTATGGGGAAATAAAACCTTTCCCGGGATACTGATGCTGATTGAAAATATGTGTGATTTTTCGTGTTTAAAAGTTTAATACATTTTGAAAATCTTCCGGGCACACAAAGAGAAAACTCATCATCATTATTATCATTCGCTGCGAATCTACAACACGGCAAACACCTTTCGAAAATCCTTCCAAGATATTCCAAATAGGATCTTAATCTTAATCACCCAATTGGATCTTAATCTTAATCTCCCAATAGGATCTTAAGCTTGACCTCCCAATAGGATCTTAATCTTAACCTCCCACTAGGATCTTAATCTTAACCCCCGATATGATCTTAATTTTAACCTCCTAATAGGATCTTAATATTACTCTCCCAATAGGATTTTAATCTTAACCTCCCAGTAGGATCGTAATATTGATCTCCCAATAGGATCTTAATATTAACCAGACAACAGGATCTTAATCTTCACCCCACAATAGGATCTTAATCTTGATCTGCCAATAATTTAATAATAATAATTTAATTTTAACCTCCCAATAGGATCTTAATCTTAACCTCCCAATAGGATCTTAATCTTAACCTCCCAATAGGATCTAAAAATTAACCTCCCAATAGGATCTAAAAATTAACCTCCCAATAGGATCTAAAAATTAACCTCCCAATCGGATTTTAATCTTGATCTCCCATTAGGATTTTATTCTTAACCTCCTAATAGCATCTTAATCTTCACCTCCCAATAGGATCTTGATCTTAACCTGTTCAAGTCTAGGGTTAACTGTTATCTTCCCTTCCTATCTTTCCCTCCCGTCTTGTAAAAATTATAATTAAACGGGAGAGTCCATCATTCTAAAATAGTCAGTTACTTTTCCATCCATCCATATATATATATATATATATATATATATATATATATATGAAGAAATATAGTCTTAGTATGTGCTATATTTATGGGATAAAGTGCTCAATGTCAGAGATAGAGCGTATGTAAATATAAAGGTGAACATAGAAGTCAACACTTACAGGCGACAGTCAGTTTCATACTAGACTCAATCGTCAGGCCACGATATATATATATATATATATATATATATATATATATATATATATATATATATATATGCGTATATTTTGGCAGCATGTTTTCATTGAGACATATTTCGATGAATAATTTAGACATCTTCGAAAATAATTAACACTACAATATTTGTCTTGCATTAAACAACCCCCTGATGATGACATTGTGCTATGTCGAAAGTACTCGGTATAAATGAAATATGTATCAATACGGCGATTTTCCCCAGTCCTTCAATAACGACACCAAAAAGCTTATCCATGAATATGAAAGGATCCAATAGCCTGATACATTTATTAGCCGAAAGTTAAGCTGAAATTTTCATTGATTAAAATTTCATATACTTAATAACAACGATTAAGTGCATTAACAAGAAGTGAGATGACGTTGTAAAATGTTTTATTGCGTGAAAATAATTGGGTTTTTTATCATTAGGGTACTGACTTACTGATGTACTTGATTACTCTTTGTCTTGTAAAAATTATAGTTAAACGGGAGAGTCCATCATACCTAAAATAGGCAGTTACTTTTCAATCACTTTATAGAGAAACAGCAAAAATTTTGGCCACCTTCTGGATTTCGAAAAATCACCTAAAATTGATTGTTGAGTACCTTTAATTTACCTTCGGGCCAAAGAGCTTCCACTTGCTGACGGGTTTCATCATATATTCCATAAAAATAATAACTAGTGAAAATTTCACAGTTTTCCAATTTTAAATTTCTGATAAATCTTAATTCTTCAGTTAATGATTGAATAAACTCATGGCGAGTTCTACAATAAAATATTCGTAAAAATTCACCTATCGCATCGTTAAATATTTGAGCTTAACAACTTTAACAAAATATTGCAATACCAATCATTCTATTATAAGTATGCTTGCCCTTCTCTTCTCGGCCTTTTCACTAAGATCAAAGTATAGTATCTGTTCTTGTAGACTTAATCTGATTCTCTCTCCCTGCTTTTATCTTTCATTTCTTCCCTGGAACTAAGTGGTGCCTTTTCGCCTCTTTCCATGCGATCAAAACGAAAGTGATATTGGCAGGGCGTAACGGTTGTGCGAACTAGCGAAGAAAAAAAAACAATCAGTTATTATATAACGAGGGAGACCCGTGAAAATTTTACGGTTTTCCTATTTGAATTTTCAGTTAATGATTGAATAAGCTCATGGCGAATTCTGCGACAATAAAATATCCATAGATTTTGCCCTATCGCATCGTTAAATATTTGAGCTTAACAACTTTTAAAAAAATATTGCAGTAACAATCATAAATATGATTGCTGGTCGTTATTTTAAGAAGTAAGGGGGTACAAATGAAAAGATTTGAAACTAATAACTTTTTCCATTTCAATTCTATATTCCTTCTTTTTTTCATTTTCTCACTGAAACCAAGTAGCGTTTTTGATATGTCGTTTGTATTCTCATTTGATCAAAATGGAATAGTCCATTATATATGAGGTATTGGCTGGACGTAACAGTCGTGCAAACTGTCGAATGGTGGGACAAGCCGAATTATAATAGAATAACAATAACAAGGAAATTAACCCCTTATTACATAAAGGTTTCTTTAAAATGATAATCTTAGCACTCGCAGATTTAAATTTGAAGTAACCCCCTCTCTAAGGAATTGAACATTATGCACTAATGGACATTATTTACATTATTCGGACTATTGTTCTCATCTTTGTCGACATATTTATTACAACGTTTCGGCCGTTGTACGCTCGGGTCTTCTTCAGGTGGTTGGAATGTCGAACTGAACCCTTTGTTTCGCCCACTGGGGTAGACTGTTCTAGTTCCACTTGCCATGTTTAATGCATGTCAGTTATCAGTTATCTCCTGTTAATTTCCCTCTGAAGGTTCTCCATTGCCTTAACCGGGTATTGAACTCACACACTTTGGGTCCTGTCACTGGGTCTAATTAATGCCTTTATCCACTGTACCATGTGTCTTCAAGGACACATGGCACAGTAGATAAAGGCGCTACTAATTTTGATCTCCCAAAACTTTTGACTTGTAGTGTATAGGATTAATCAGAAGACCTCATTCTCGTTGCAATACAGACAGATAATGCACTAATGGGTTTAATAGTTTTAGCATCCTAGTTTAGTAATGGTAATAGTAATATTAGCCGTTTCCCTATAAGGAAACATTTGATAAACATTGACCGAGCACCCAGTACTGCTTGAAATTTATAAAATCTTTCTCTTAAAATATTTTTACAGGCCTCTCAAGTCCAGTAGCTGTTATCGCTCTTTCCGGTATTGATGACGATTTCCTTCCTAACCTTTTGTTTGAAGTAGTGCGGAATGTCAACGTCTTGATTATATCATTTTCTCTTCGAGTTACATGTGCTATCTATTTGAGTTGCGGCTGTTGTTGATCGTCCTCAAGTGATGTGGTTTCAGTTATTTGGTAAAGTTCTTTGTGATTCTGTAGCGCCAGTCCAATAGGTTCGAAGAAGGAAGATTGTCGTCAAGGCCCACAGGCTTCACTTGGTCAACGTCGTTAGGATTTAACTAAACCAAAGAAGATATGAAACTTACTAATTTTGGTCTCCCAAAACTTTTGACTTGTAGTGTACAGGATTAATCAGAAGGCCTCATTCTCGTTACAGATGGTGTGTACAATCAAACTAAAATCGTTGTTTCTCCAATAACAAGCAAATCCCTGCGACGTCCATCACGGAATCAACAACGCTACTACTATAACTGCAAAGTCTCAATTCTATCGAATACAATGGCTACTCTCATTCGCTTTGTGACATTCAACTTACATCATCCCCTACCCTCACCACGGATAATGCATTTGATTTTCTCACAGCTGCTGTTTCCATAGATACGGCATCTAATAACACAGCCATCAGTTACTTTATCCGGGTGATTCAACTAAAAATATAAATTTTGATTTTACAACTGCAACCCGGACGACGACGACTACGACGACGACGGAGGAGACAACTGCAGGTATAAAATTCATTGAATCAGCAGCCGTGATGCTGTGGGTTTAAGTCTTGGCTCATCTGGTAATAACTCTAACTTTGTTAATCTGTTTACATTGTTTGCGTTCAGACTAATGTCCTCATCTATGGTGTTATTATCACAACATTTTGCCTTCCGTGCTTCTTCAGGCACTTCAGACTGGACCCTTTTTATTTAATCTACTGTGGTAGATTATTCACATACTACGGTTCACGTTGCCGCCATGTTTTCACTAAGTCTGTACAACTTAGAGCAGGGATTGAACTGAATCTAATACTTTTGAAATCCAAACTCTGATACTATTCTGAATTTTTCTATTTGATATCATAAAATAATTTGGTTTAATTTGAGTTATTAAGGGGCAGATTGACTGGTTTGTTTGTTTAAAGGCCTTTCAATTCCTCGTGTCATTTAATGCTGAAATTTAATTTTCTGGGAGCTTTGAAGTAATAAATATATGATACATGTTATTCTGCTTTCACAATTGACTACATGGTAGATAATACTCAGCATTTATGCATATACATGTTTGTGTGAACATAATTACTAGAGACGATGATATGTGTGTTTTATGCTGTAGTTTTGCTGAAGTTATATTTTGGAATACAGTTTGATTTCTTTAAGAAATTGTGGGAAATTATCTTTATTGTTATAAAAGTCTGTGGACGTTGCTTGTGTGTTTGCCAGAAGTCATATATAGAGAGTGGGTGAAAAAATGATATGAATTTATTACCGTCTAGAAAGCTGAGGAGAGAAGGAAATGGAGAAAAAACAAAACACTGCTCTCTCCTTCCACCCACCTCTTTCTCTTTCCACCTTCCCGTGAACGTGTGCCTGTTTATTTATATTTCAGCTTTCTTTAAACAAACAATATTTTAAATATTTTTATTTCAACTTTCTTCAAACAGACAATTTTTTAATATCTGTCTATATTTCTGAGATGAGGATTATGTACATTATTTACATTATTCGGACTATTGTCCTCATCTTTGTCGCCATATTTATTACAACGTTTCGACCGTTGTACGCTCCGGCCTTCTTCAGGTAGTTGGAATGTCGAATTGAACCCTTTATTTCGCCCACTGGGGTAGACTGTTCTAGTTCCACTTGCCATGTGTTACGGTTTTTTGGGTATATATATATATAGGACTAGTGAGACAATCCAAATGACTTAACTTCCTTTATAGTCTACCAATAGAAGTTTAACCAATCAGAAGCCGCAGAACATTGTATCCGTCGTGTATAAAGGCGGCCATCTTTGTTTACCCTACCGAAGGACCAGTGCCAACTTGACCAGGCGAAGATGATAGAAGGAAGAATTATGCTCTGCTACTTTGCTACGATATCCACTGCGAACCTGACCTACGCTTTCCAACTGTCTCCGAAATATTCACTGCCAACCTCTGGATTCTATACTCGAAGACGACCGTCACGAATTTGTAACACCATGTTTAATGGATGTCAGTTATCAGTTATCTCCTGTTAATTTCCCTCTGAAATTTCTCCACTGCCTTAACCGGGTATTGAACTCACACACTTTGGGTCCTGTCACTGGGTCTAACCAACGGCACATGGCACAGTGGATAAAGGCGCTGGTTAGATTCAATGACAAGATGACATTGAAAGTTGAATGTCACAAAGGGAATGAGAGTAGCTATTGTATTCGAAAGACGAAACGTTGTAATAAATATGGCGACAATAATTTTTTTAATGTTGAAAGCAACTTCAATGTTTTATAATCTGAACCTTCAGTGACTCAACAGGTCATGGGTAGTAGACTTTAAAGAAGCAAAAAATACTGTAAATAAATGTATTTTGTAAATAAATATAAAGTTTAATAAAATGTATTAAACTAACTGCAAATAAAAGTATTTTTAAAATATCTCTACTTTCATAAACTCTTCATGAAACTAAATGTAAACAGTAAACACAACAAGTTTGACCTAAGGTCACGGATAATGTAGTATGGATTAATATCATGAAAGAGTTCTTTTTTCTTGGTTGTTTGGTAGTATTTTAAACGGATTTGGCTGAAGTCGCTACCATTTATTAGTATGTGCATATTGTTGGAAATGTTATACAATAATTTTGTATTGTTAGTCATTTTTTTTTTAATATAAAAATGTGTTGTTTGTATTTTTGTACTTTCATAGGGTTTTATTTTTGGGGGTGAGCATCACTATTTGCCTATAGTTGGGACCCTAACAGGTGCTACTACCCGGGTCAGGGTGAATATGGAAACAATAGTAATTAAAATGTGATTCCACGCTCCAAAAACCCTCCAATCTCCCAACACTCTTCCCCGGTATTTCAACAGGAGTAGAGGTTAATCCCTTGTTTCCTGTCTAGGGTTTCCGGTTCCTTCTATAGACTACTTCCAACCTTTTAACGTCTCAGCCTGAATTCTGGAATTTTATTCGCTAATTATATCCGGTCTCCTTCAAGTCTAGAATTAGATATATTTCCTATTATATAGCCTTTCTTACGCTAATACAACTCCAGACAGTAACGCTCTACCTTGAGTGTCACTTGGGCCTTGTATTATGTGAATATCAGTAAAAAAAAAAAAAGTACGGTGGAGTAATAGCGGCTGGGATTGAGAAATCGGAGAGCCGAGTTCGAATTCCAGTCGAATTCATTACATTCACTTAAGTACTAATACCCTTGGGAAAGGTATAAATCCTCTTCTTCCCCCCACCCCAGTCATGGGTAAATAGCAGGACAGACCAGGTTTTATAGCCTTGGATGGAACTGGTCTACCGCAGAAAGAAATGATAACCTACTGCGGGAAAAATCTGCCTCGTCAATCATGTATCGAAAGATACATGATCGCCTAAGCGTGTATCATGCATGACACATAACTAACTGACGGAGTACGACATCTGTTACAGAATAGAACTCAGTTATCCTAACCATCTTAACCTGTTCAAGACTAGAGTTAACCGTTATCTCCACCTTTTATCCGTATAAATTGCCTCTTAAAGAACACTCTAAAGTAATGGTCCCCAGACCTTGTAAAGGGTTAACCTCTGTGCACAAAAAAAAAAACAACTTCCTGCTCTTCCCTATTACTGCGATAATGGGATCTTTCTATCTAAAAACAACAACGTTAGAGTAGGATTTTTGAATTACTCCGTTCTCTGGTGATTTATTTAAGCGTAGCTTAGAATGTGGCACAAGGCCGAAGATATGGGGGCATCCAATGAGGATAGAACTCACTATTCAGTTGTAATACAATCTAGCGAGACAAGCTTGTTAACCTTTATGCCACGTCGAAGTGCCCAACTTATTCCGTTCTACACCCTTATGAAAATTAATTGAAACAACTGCTTTAGTTTCCTTCCTTTCACCATACAGTCAGTTTTAGACCCCCTGGAGAGACAGGGTTTAATCAATTTCTATCTTTTCCTCAGATTACGTTATTTAAAGTTATGTGCAGTAATATGAATCTATTTTCGGGGTGTATAATGAAATTTGTTTAACTTAAAAATATTGCGTCATCCGCGTTTTCATCAGATTTTCATCACGCCCAGACACTATTGTCTCGACTTTTAATTAGTTGTCCTACGGCCATTGTCTGCGATGGGCGTTACTCCATGGAAGCGTACGAAAATTTTAACGCTGCACGAACACAATGACATCCCATAACAGTGAACAAATCAAAGTACTATAGACTGGCTAGTAAACTCTCCTGATTTAAATCCAATCGGGTATCTGTGATCAATGAACTACTTCGTGAAATGGGCATACTAAGTACTAACATGTGCACTGGATTATATTTCATTGAAAAAAAAAGTAAATAACGGAATTATTCGTTTTGTTGCAATTAATTTGCTCAAGGCTGTATGTATGAGTATTTAATAAAGCTCTTCATCTCTCTTTTCCTCTGCCTAATCTTCTGTTCCTTCGATATTCTCTCTAAGTACGGCCTTCTTAATTCTTGGCGATTTCGAACAAAGACGATATTACAAGACCGCTGAGGAAAGCTGAAGAGTAAAACAGCTGAATCGTTGTGATCATAACACCCAAGATGCAGATACTGGACCAAATGGGTAGGCATATAAGAAAATGAATAAACAGCTTTCCAGGTGACAAATAACGATCTTTTCATATCTGTAAAACCTCCTCAGCATTAAAATAATTCCAGTCGTTACGGCGCAGCTTGATATTGTTTCGTGCACTGTTGGGTATATCGGTTGATTCTCCTGCCAGTTCCATCTCCCCTTCAGCTATGGGTTAAATAGTATGATTCGTATCAGGAAAAATTGCTCTAATTCTAAACAAAAATAGCTTAATGCAATATCCACTGTCAAAAAATTAAAAAAAGAATTATTCTTACAATCTAAAATATGTTTCGACTTTAAATAACCCAGAAAGGGTTGATAAGCCGTAAAAAACAAGTCTATCAAACATTGCCGTTAATCGGCTCAAAGCAAAAACTTTACTTTAAAAGGTGGAGGCAATAAACGGCATGCCGTTCCCCACCATCAGCTGGTGTAAAATATTTGGAGAATTCAATACAATAAAAGCCGTAAAAGACAAATATATGGGGTGTAACAGCAAAATTTTCTATCCCACAATATGTTTAATATATAAAAATACCACTAAACAAACTGACTTTCTTTTTTTTTTTTCTAGCTTTTCAGATAAAACATTTAGCCATCTTGACATCATTTGTGGTAAGAATCACAGAAAAACCCTTTGTGCTATTCAGCTAGAAAGAGGACCGGTTAAAATCATTTTGTGTCAGCCCCACTATGTCTTCCCAACTGAGCAATGGTGAGAGGAAAAATCATTCAGGCCTTCAGTAATGGTACCGACATTCATACTCTGGCGTGCATCTTCAAAGTCCATTCAAGAACCGTCAAGAGAATGGTGAATAAGTTCTAAAATGAAGGAATAGTAAAGAGGAAAATGGATGAGGAGGTCACAACAGGAAGAGGGATCATCATTTCAAATTAAAAGATGTTAAAGAGATCAATTTGAAAAGATCCAACTCAATCCATAAGATGTTTGGCATGTGAGAGAGGAGTTTCAGCTATGACAGTCAGAGCAGTGAAAAAAGACTTGGAAATGAAACGTGTGAGGCACCTTGTTACTCTAGGACAGAAAGTTAGAAGGTTAGTGAGGGCGAAGATCATCTTGAATAAGCTGGAATATATAGATAGATAGATAGATAGATAGATAGATAGATAGATAGATAGATGTTTGAACTTTATTTCAATTCTTCATGAGCTTCCGATTCTTAGCTATGTTTAATTATTGATGAACAATTCAAAGCTTAATCTAACAATCGGACAATTTTGCTGTTACACGATTTGGACAATTTTGCTGTTACATTCGGTATATACTTATTTACAATATGAGGAACAACACTTGTGTTTCGTTTTGTTTTTTTAAATCATTTCCCCAAGTAAATCAATAAAACCACTTAGACGCAAGGAGTTACTGCGTGTGAGAGAATATTTTAAAAAATCAACGGTATTAACATGTTGGCTCCCACACGACCCACCAGAGGGCCGTAGTGGTATGTGTGTAAGGCCTCCAGTGGGTCGTTTTCCAATTTCTTTTCGATGAGGATTATTAGAAGTGGGATGCTATGATTGATCGATTAGGAAATCAAGGTAAACCAGAATCACATTTTTTACCTCAAAAAATTTATAATATTTTTTAATACAGAAAATAAGAGTTAGTGTCAATGTAATATTTGTATATTGGGACTTTTCCAATTACACACGGGTGGGTCGTGTGAGACTCTAAGTTGTAAAATAGATTCAGGTACATAACGGCACACAGGTGGGTCATAGGTAATAAACACTACCTATGATATCCTTGTCTCATATATGAAACAATGTTAAAACAAAGTCGCTTGTAGCAAAATTAGTTAATATATAGTGTTGGGACTCATGAGGGAAATGGCGCTTGAGAGCCAACGTATTAAGAAAAGAGAACAAGAACAGGGATGAATTATAAGACCTTTTGGGTTCGTTATATCCATTTACGCGTAAATACCCCTGGTAAAGGTGTGAAACAACCTATTCTTCCCCGATCTATGGGTTAAATAGTAGAATGTGTATCAGCAAATTACTATAATCTGCAACAAATTCTTAAAATCAAAAGATATTTTCTGGATTTAAAAGACCCGCAAGAGGTTGATAATCTGTACTAACAAATCAATCAATAGATTAAATAAAAACTTGTTTTCATGGTTATTTATAAAATGATAAATATTGCGCTGTAGGTTTACATATCTTGATAATTTTGTATTTTTTTAAAGATTTTCAAATTTATTTCAAAATGATAAATAAAACTTTATAAAAGAATATTGCCTTGCACTTGATTCAAATATTTTTCTAATCTTGTAAATAAGTATTTGCTGAGGGAGTCAAAACTGTATACAGTAATAACATACACAAATTCCGCTCAAAATATCTTATTCATTCAATCTTGATTTTAGTACTTTTCTACACACGGATGCGACTATGCTGTTAGGGTCACGCGATTAAATTCATATATTGTCCGTTTTATCTATAAGTACTGGATTTCCTACCTGCCTAGCAACTGCCAACCTACTTACCTATCTATCTATCTATCTATCTGTCTGTCTGTCCTATTTTGCCACGGCTATCTATCTCATTCTGACAGATCTATCCTCTTCTGTCATATCTATCTACCTACGTATCTGACTACCTACGTACCTATCTTTATATATATATATATATATATATAATATATATATATATATATATATATATATATATATAGAGAGAGAGAGAGAGAGAAAGAAAGAAAGAAAGAGAGAGAGATTATTCTGCCATACATATCTATTATCTATCTCATTCTGCCATACCTATCTGTTATCTATTTCATTCTACCATATCTATCTATCCCCTTTTGTCAAATCTATCTATCTGTGACCTTCAGCCATATCTATCTATCTATCTATCTATCTATATATATATATATATATATATATATATATATATATATATATATATGAAGAAATATAGTTTTAAGGCGAGCTATATTTATAGGACAAAGTGTTCAATATCAGAGATAGAGCGTATGTAAATATATTTGTAAAAGTGAACATTGAAGTCAACACTCAGAGGCAACAGGCTGTTTCATGCTAGGCGCAATCGTCAGGCTGCGTTACGATTGCGTCTGACATGAAACACCCTGTGGCCTCTGAGTGTTGACTTCAATGTTTACTTTATATATATATATATATATATATATATATATATATATATATATATATATATATATATAAATTCATAGCAGCATGTATCTATCCAGCTCTTATCTCAAATAACAACTTAAAAGAGACTGTTTGACCAACACAAGGAATGTTAAAAGATTCATGTTAAAAAGATAAAAAAATAAAAAAACAAATGAAAACTACAGACAAAAGTTCATTTTCTCCATCAAGACATTCATTTCTGTAGTTTAGTGCTAGCACCAAGCAGAAATATTTCTCCTCCCGATGATGGCCATTTCGGCCGAAACTAGTCGAGGAATCTAAATGGAATAATAATAAAAAAAAAAAACGAAAGAATATTAATCTACAACCCAGTGTGTCTGAAGATTTTAATGTTTTTTATTTTTTTATTGTTCAAAATATATATATATGTGTGTGTGTGTGTGTGTGTGTGTGTGTGTGTGTGTGTGTCTGTGTGTGTGTGTGTCTAGCTAGCTATCTATATCTATATATATATATATATATATATATATATATATATATATATATATATATATATATTTCACCGAAGAATGTCGGGCGTGCCATTAGTACGCAAGGGACTACAGAGAGTGTAAGTAATGAAAAAGACTCGGTACGTGGGGGTGGGGAAAGTATAAAAAGAATAACTGAAAAGGATAAAAAGAAGAACGGAGATCAAATCAACAGAAAATGTCGATTGACATTGCATTTGCATTTTTAAAGATTATGGCTATCAGGGAAGCAAGTAAGAGGAAAGGAGTTCCATTGTCGAGAAGTGCGAGAAAATAAGTTTTTGGAGTAGAAGAGGTTGTTACAGTTACCCGTTTCGACAGTGGAAGTGTGGGACCGAAATGCCAAACTAGTAGCACGCCTAAATTCATGCAGTTGGGGTACCAGTGAAAATAGCTTGTCAGAGAAGATGCTATGAAAATATTTATAAAAAAGACAGAGGGAAGCCACATTACGTCGGTGAGAAAGTGACTGTACACGAGCTGCCAGAGCAGGACCTATCACATTGCATATCTGTCTTTGGATTTTGTCGAGAACCTGGAGATGAATAGCCAATTTACTGTAACAGTATTCTATGCATGGATGAATGGTAGATTTATAGATGTGAAGGAAAAACTCAGACGAGAAAAACCTTCTGGTGCGACATAGAGAACCAACTTTGTTTGAGATAGATGCAGCTATTAATTCAATGTAGTTGTTCCACCGCAGTTTAGTGGAAAACATGAGACCAAGAAGGCACAGTAACAAGCTCTCGTGGAGAATCAACCATGCGGATAGGAGACAGGAAAGTTTCTCTATGGTGAATAAATCACAACAGTTTTGTTTGGGATGCATTAAAATTTACGAGCCATTTCCTGCCCCAGTCAACCATTGATTGGAGATCGTATTCGAGATCAGTGGCCAGGATAACTTTGCCAGCAACGCCGGATTTACAATTGAGACAGAAGTGAAGGGTAGTGTCGCCTGTGTAGATGTCTATTTGAGAACTGAAGACGTCAGAAAGATTATTGATCAGAAGTAGTGTAAGACCAAGGATAGAGCCTTGAGGTACGCTAGAGTTTGTATGAAAGGAACTGGGAAAGAATTCGTTCAGGACATCCTTCATTTCACGATTGGACAGGAATGATCGGATTAAATCAAATAATCGTCCTGTAATACCGTATCCCTGACGCTTACGTAGAAGGTCAGCATGTCAAACACTATCAAACGCCTTCGATTTATCTAGAACAACAGATCGAGCTTTGCGGTTATTATCAAGAGCTTGGTATATATATATTCAGTTATGGCCTATTCACTATACTATTTCTCTATACGGATCACTATTCGAGCGAGTATTATCGAGCAAGTACTATTAGTGCGAGGGTTATTGGAAGGAATCAGACACCAGTATTGTTCAACGGCGTTACTATAGTTGTATCTGCGATTACAAAGTCTCTACTACAACAAGCATTACAAAAGTGACAACGAGTATGCGTTCACATCCCAAAAATGGAAACGAGTGTTCGTTGACATCACAATATATATATATATATATATATATATATATGCACTTCTCTGATATCTATCTGTCTGTCAGTCTGTTTGTGCTGTTTTGCCATATTTATCTATCGATCGATATATCTATCTATCTAGCTATCTCTCTCTCTCTCTCTCTCTCTCTCTCTCTCTCTCTCTATGTATATATATATATATATATATATATATATATATATATAAATATGTAATGAAAAACAAATCACTTTAATTAAAGTGATTTGTTTTTCATTACATATTAGCTCTGTCCTAACATTGAGCTCTCAGGATTTCATCCTCTTTGGATTTACCAATTCGGTTTACCAAGTTCCTTATAACTTAATTATATATATATATATATATTTGTCCTGGATATGACGATAAACTGAATCCAGCAGCAACGCCTCTTGTCGGGAGGTATTGAGGAGTGTGGAACCACCTCTTAGTTCCTATTGTTCCCAGGTTCACCTTGACCCGAGCTAGTAGCACCTGTTAGGGTCTCAGATATGGGCAAATAGCTTAGACTAATCTTACCAAAGCAATGCCGACCGCTGGGCAGTGGTTAAATAACCAGGCTAACCTAGAGATTCTAAGGAGGGTAGTGGAACCCTGGTGGAGGGGGTGCCATCGAAGCCTCTCGGTAGCCAAATTTTGTGCATTAATGGGCACGCACAAAGGCGGACCCAAACAGACCTGGACTTGGGCAGCCTGCTACAACTCTCGGACAAGGCCTCGGTCGTCTCGGATCCTCTCCTTGCAACTGAAATCGTTTTTCCGGGAGCCAAATGCGTGTGGCTGGGACTGCGCAATCCCAGAACCACTTTAAACAATTCTGAGCGTGGGATGTCTTCTAAGGCTTTGTGCCGAGCATCATCTTGTGATTACCAATACCATTTTTCAACAATCGAACAAGTACAAGTGTTCTTGGATGCATACACTCTCTCGGACGTGGCACCTGTTGGATTACGTAATCGTCCATCAACGCGATGGAAAAGATGTTCTTCGAACTCGCGCCATGCGTCTAGCGGACTGCTGGACCGATTATCCTATAATTCGCTCTCATATGAATCTCTCGCTTCGGTCTCCGGTTCGCAAAACCAAAGCCATCCCTACACTCAATGTTGCTTGTCTTGAACAAAAATCAAAACGAGTCGAACTTCAAGTAAATATACTCAATGTTTGTCAATCACTCCCAACACCTCCCACCGAGGTAAGGAAATCGACAATCTATGGGACTCCGCCATAGTTGCTATTCGTCAAACCGCTGAAATTACGCTTGGAAAAACTCAGCAAAGTAACCCAGATTGGTTCGATGAATCCGTGGAAGTTATCCAGCCACTTCTGAAGGTAAAAAATCAAGCAGACGACATTCATCTTGCAGACGCACTCTCTCGTACTCACGCCCAAAACTGGCGCCACTTACGAGCAGAGGTACAACGGAAGATTCGGGAAGCTCAAAACAAATGGTGCCTCCGCAAATCTGAAGAAATTCAACGTTTTGCTGACGAAAACAAAATTTACGAGTTGTACTATTCCATTAATCTTAGCACCTGTTCGTTCTGTTCTGCTCAAGGAAAAATAAGAAATCCTAGCACGATGGTCTGAGCACTTCAAGGAACTTTTGAACAGAGACATACCGATTTATTCTTCAGCATTAGACGAATTTCCGACTCTCCCTGAGCTGGACTCTGTTTTGACATCGGATAAAGTTAACAGCGCCATAAAAATAGGTGCACGAGTATAGTGGACCGCACATTGCATCATATTTGCATTCCTTCTTTGACCTGTGCTGGACAAGCAGAATGATCCCTAAGCGCTGGAAACATGCTAATATCATAAGCATTGACAAGAAGAAAGGTGATCGCTCCATCTGCGGCAACGGCAGAGGCATTTCCCTCCTTGACGTGACCGGGAAGATTCTCGCACGTATTATGCTTCGCCGTCTTCTCATCTTTCTGACTGAGCGAATTCTTCTGGAATCTCAATGAAACTTCAGATCTGAACGTAATACCCTCGACATGATATTCGTCGTTCGTCTATTACTCGAAAAAAGCAGGGAATAGATTAATTTTGCTTTCGTTGACCTAAATAAAGCTTTTGATACAGTCAATCGGGAGGCTCTATGGCTTTTGTTTGACAAATTTGGCTGCCCGGCGACCTTCCCGAGTCTTCTACGCCAATTTCACGAGGATATGCTCGCTAAAGTATCCGTCGGGGGATCCTCATCAGAACAGTTCAGTGTGCATACAGGAGCTAAACAGGTTTGTGTTCTTGCTCCCGTGCTCTTTAACATCTATTTGGTTGGTGTGACTCTTCTCTCTCGGTTATATATTTGACCCAACGACGGAATACGTATCCGATGTCGCTTTGACAGAATCGTCTTCAATGTCCGACGTCTCAAAGCTAAAACTCTGACCTCTACCATTCCTGTCTATGAACTGCAATATGCCGACGATGACGCCATAGTTCCCCATGAGGCACTCTCACTACAACAGTCCTTGACTTCATTGCATCAGACGTTAGTCTTGATATCAACCCAAATAAAACAGAGGTCATTCAAACAGCGTTTAAACGACGTGATCCAGCGGCTCACCTGCACATTGACGTTTCGTTGTCCAATGTTGACTCATTTATCTACCTCGGCAGCATCATATTCGATAATGGACACATTGATTAAGACATTCTCCGGTGGATAAACCTAGCCTCCGTTTCCTTCGGACATCTCCGCCTCCGGGTTTTCTCTAATAGCAACCTCCGACTCACCACCAAAGTCGGTCTATCAAGCTATTGTTGTTTCATCACTGTTCTACGGCTGTGAATGCTGGACTCTGTACCGCCGACAAATAAAACTGCTTGAGACATTCCACATCCGCTGCCTTCAGTGAATCTTCCGCGTTATTGCAGGGATAAAAACCCCCACACCGAGGTACTTCAACGTGGGGAGGTCGTCAGCATGGAGGCCATCATGCGGCAACCCCTTCTACGTTGGGTTGGACATGAGTGGATGTCGGGCAGTCGCCTCCCAAAAATTGTATTCTACGGGGTCCGAAGAAGCGATTTTGGGACTACCATAAGCGTGCTCTTGCCTCTTGCAATATTGACCCAACACAGTTAGAGAAAATTGCAAAGAATAGGATCGGCTGGCGGTCTCTCTGTGTCACCGGAGTGGCGCACATCGAGGAGGAAAGACGAGGAGCGCTCGAAGGGAGGCGACATCAGCGTCATCTGCAAACTGCCAATTCCACACTGGGCATGTTTCCCTGCCACATGTGACGGAAAAAAGCGCGGATCGGGCTGCTTATCTCATTTGGAAGCCCACAGAAGACGGACGGA
>OZ010603.1:60519784-60577284 GCA_963932145.1 Acanthosepion lycidas | reverse complement strand
AATATGAAAGGAATTTACTTAAAATAAATAGACAAAACTTGTTTATATTATTTAATGAAACATACATCATACATACATACACACACACACACATATATATATATATATATATATATATATATATATATATATATATATATATATTCAAGCAGATATCTTTTCCCTCAACGTTCTACCTTCTTTCCTTGAAAGCGATCTTTGATGGATGAAAATAATTGGAACATACCACACAATCTTTACAAGTTTTCCCCTGACATCGTACGACTTACCTGGCACAGGAGTTAACCATTAGCTAATGAGGGTTTACTGAGACGTAGTTAACGTCGCTTTGCTGTAAGGGAAGCTATGTTTCTGTTCATTTTAGATGGGAGAAGTTGCTAACCCCCGAGAATCCCAATCCTGTGGCAGCACCTTCCCCACAGTGCTAAAGAGGTTAGATCGGTGTAATAGCGCTGCCAACTTGACGCTAGTCGTGGGGGATGGACAAAAAATCAATTTTTGTCCTTGGTCCATATTCCTAAGTATGTGTATGACTCTCCCCACATTAAAATGAGCTTGGGTCACATCCATCCTTAGTTGAGAGGCCGGGTAAATAAACCTGACATCATGCGACTTGTTCAACACCAAGAGAAACACATAAAAAATGATGACAGTCATTCTCCCCGAAAAATTGTCTTTTTCATCCGATATGTATTGTCTCTGATCTGCCACAGATTGTGAGCCTAAGTTTTAAAAAAAATGATATTAAAAAAAAAGATAACATCAATAACAACGACGATATTGAAGCCAGAAAGAGAAAAGAAAAGATATATTTCATTAAAAACGACAGACAAGGTACTACAATTAAGCTTTTGATTTCATTTTTCTTGTGTTCGAACAAGTGTTTCCTTTCTTGGACAACGAGTGTGTAAGAAACTATCCAAATGTTCTGTAATTCCGAGCATTTTCCATTATACTTTTAGATACCTGATAATGGCTAAAAGTATAACCGAATGCGCTCGACCTTTCAAACTAAGTTAGACCTAAAATTCCTAAATCTTATTAATAAACATTTTCGCAAAACGAGTCCGCTTAGTAAAATATTTAATAGAAATACTCTTAAATTAAGTTATTGTTGTGCAAATAATCTCGAGAAAATAATTAAAAAAAAAACATAATAAAAGAAGAAAAGCGTGGGAAGAGCTATAGGAAAAATAAAGTGAAGAACAGCTTGTAGAAAAAGTATTTGAAAAAGAAAAAGCAAGAGAAAAAAGAAAGACACCAAATAAAAAAAGGAAAGAAAAAGAAAAGAGGGGGGAAAAGAAAAGAAGAAGAAATGCGAAAAAAGAATGAATGCAGCTCGAAATAATGCCAACAAAAACCGCGTAAGAAGAAGAAGAAGAAGAAGAAGAAGAAGTACGACAAAAACACGAACCTTTTAACAACAGCTTGAGGGATATGGTTGATATCAACTGACATTTTGACATTATCAAACTGATCAGCCTTACTATCGAGGCAGGAGTAAATGGTTGTTTCATCAGCGTGAATACCAAGTTTAGAGTTGACGCCATCGGGAAGGTCATTAATGAAAATTAAAACAAAGTAAGACCAAGGATGGAGCCGTGGGGGACACTTGCATTAGTACGAACGGATCTAGACAAGGGGCCTGCTTGGATAACTATCATTTCACGATTTGATAGGAAAGACTTGATTAATTCAAAAATTTGTCCGGAGAAACACTCATCTGGGAAAATATAACATTGAGGCTGCAGAGGGAATATGTCTGTCATGTAAAGCAGCTGCCAAAGAAGATTGGTTAATGATTGGATAGGTATGTTTATATGTACGGTTGCTTTAGAGAACGTTACCCTGAAGATGCAAGGACGAATGGTAGATTTGTAGATTTGAAGGATAGAATCAGATGAGAAAAACTTTCTGGCGCGACACAGAGAACCAACTTTCCTTGCAGTAGATGCAGCTATTGATTCAATGTAGTTCCTCTAATTTAAGTCAGTGGAAAGTGTGAGATCAAATGCATCTGTAAACCAATAGTACCTTGTTTCTAATCTTGTACTGCGCTTAAATTCATAAAGTCCAGGTACCATCGCACAGAGTTCGTCGAACAATTACCATGAAAGTATTTATAAAGAAGTCGCAGGGAAAAAACAACTCTTTGGCAGTGTCAAAGTGACTAAAAGGGAGGCGACAGGTCAGGTTCAATAATATTGCAGATTCGTCTTTGTGTGTTCTCTAGAATCTCTAAATATAAAGCAAGAGGAGCAGACCATATGTGTCAATAATATTCGAGACATAGATAAATAGTAGACTATTAGATATGTAAGATAGATTCAGGAGAGAACAGGTGGTAGGCGTTTTATATCAGCCGCCAATTTGACCTTATCGATCTGATCAGACTTACTATCGAGACAGAAGTAAATGGCTGTGTCATCAGTATAGAAACCAAGTTGAGAGATAATGCTATCATGGATGTCAGTGATGAAAAATAAGAACGAATTAGGACCGGGGATAAAGCCCTGGGTGGGGACCACCTACATTAGCACGAAAAGGATCTTGAAGAATAGCCGTTCAAGATAAAATGGAGGTCTTCTTCATTATTAACAACTATTTGGCGTTCTGTTAAATAATTTCTGGAAAATAAAAAGGTTTGTTTTTTGTTTTTTTGGAGGGCCATTGTTCTATTAAATAACTTCTGAAAAAAAAAGTTTTTTTTTTTGTTTTTTTTTTGGGAGGGAGGCCAACGTTAAAAGATTTTGTACCTCATTTAGTACGACTGAGTGTTCTATTAAATAACTTCTGGAAAAAAAAGGTTTTTTTTTTTTTTTTTTTTTTGAGGGAGGCCAACGTTAAAAGATTTTGTACCTCATTTAGTACCACTGAGTGTTCTATTAAATAACTTCTGGAAAAAAAAGTTTTGTTTTTTTTTTTGGAGGGAGGCCAACGTTAAAAGATTTTGTACCTCATTTAGTACCACTGAGTGTTCTATTAAATAACTTCTGGAAAAAAAAGCTTTGTTTTTTTTTTTTTTGGTGGGGGAGGCCAACGTTAAAAGATTTTGTACCTCATTTAGTACCACTGAGTGTTCTATTAAATAACTTCTGGAAAAAATAGCTTTGTTTTTTTTTTTTTTTGGAGGGAGGTCAACGTTAAAAGATTTTGTACGTCATTTAGTACCACTGAGTGTTCTATTAAATAACTTCTGGAAAAAAAAGGTTTTTTTTTTTTTTTTTTTTTGGAGGGAGGTCAACGTTAAAAGATTTTGTACCTCATTTAGTACCACTGAGTGTTCTATTAAATAACTTCTGGAAAAAAAACTTTGTTTTTTTTTTTTTTGGTGGGGGAGGCCAACGTTAAAAGATTTTGTACCTCATTTAGTACCACTGAGTGTTCTATTAAATAACTTCTGGAAAAAAAAGGTTTGTTTTTTTGTTTTTTTTTGGAGGGAGGTCAACGTTAAAAGATTTTGTACCTCATTTAGTACCACTGAGTGTTCTATTAAATAACATCTGGAAAAAAAAGATTTGTTTTTTTTTTTTGGAGGGAGGCCAACGTTAAAAGATTTTGTACCTCATTTAGTACCACTGAGTGTTCTATTAAATAACTTCTGGAAAAGAAATATTTGTTTGTTTTTTTTTGGAGGGAGGCCAACGTTAAAAGATTTTGTACCTCATTTAGTACCACTGAGTGTTCTATTAAATAACTTCTGGAAAAAAAAGCTTTGTTTTTTTTTGGGGGGGGGGGGAGGGAGGCCAACGTTAAAAGATTTTGTACCTCATTTAGTACCACTGAGTGTTCTATTAAATAACTTCTGGAAAAAAAAGGTTTGTTTTATTTTTTTTTTGGAGGGAGGTCAACGTTAAAAGATTTTGTACCTCATTTAGTACCACTGAGTGTTCTATTAAATAACTTCTGGAAAAAAAAGGTTTGTTTTTTTTTTTTTTTTGGAGGGAGGTCAACGTTAAAAGATTTTGTACCTCATTTAGTACCACTGAGTGTTCTATTAAATAACTTCTGGAAAAAAAAGCTTTGTTTTTTTTTTTTTTTGGAGGGAGGTCAACGTTAAAAGATTTTGTACCTCATTTAGTACCACTGAGTGTTCTATTAAATAACTTCTGGAAAAAAAAGGTTTGTTTTTTTTTTTTTTTTGGAGGGAGGTCAACGTTAAAAGATTTTGTACCTCATTTAGTACCACTGAGTGTTCTATTAAATAACTTCTGGAAAAAAAAGCTTTGATTTTGTTTTTTTTGGTGGGGGAGGCCAACGTTAAAAGATTTTGTACCTCATTTAGTACCACTGAGTGTTCTATTAAATAACTTCTGGAAAAAAAAGGTTTGTTTTTTTTTTTTTTTTTGGAGGGAGGTCAACGTTAAAAGATTTTGTACCTCATTTAGTACCACTGAGTGTTCTATTAAATAACATCTGGAAAAAAAAGATTTGTTTTTTTTTTTTTGGAGGGAGGCCAACGTTAAAAGATTTTGTACCTCATTTAGTACCACTGAGTGTTCTATTAAATAACATCTGGAAAAAAAAGATTTGTTTTTTTTTTTTTGGAGGGAGGCCAACGTTAAAAGATTTTGTACCTCATTTAGTACCACTGAGTGTTCTATTAAATAACTTCTGGAAAAAAAAGGTTTGTTTTTTTTTTTTTTTTGGAGGGAGGTCAACGTTAAAAGATTTTGTACCTCATTTAGTACCACTGAGTGTTCTATTAAATAACTTCTGGAAAAAAAAGCATTGTTTTTTTGGGGTGGGGAGGGAGGCCAACGTTAAAAGATTTTGTACCTCATTTAGTACCACTGAGTGTTCTATTAAATAACTTCTGGAAAAAAAAGCTTTGTTTTTTTTTTTTTTTGGAGGGAGGTCAACGTTAAAAGATTTTGTACCTAATTTAGTACCACTGAGTGTTCTATTAAATAACTTCTGGAAAAAAAAGGTTTGTTTTTTTGTTTTTTTTGGAGGGAGGTCAACGTTAAAAGATTTTGTACCTCATTTAGTACCACTGAGTGTTCTATTAAATAACTTCTGGAAAAAAAAGATTTGTTTTTTTTTTTTTTGGAGGGAGGCCAACGTTAAAAGATTTTGTACCTCATTTAGTACCACTGAGTGTTCTATTAAATAACTTCTGGAAAAGAAATATTTGTTTTTTTTTTTTTGGAGGGAGGCCAACGTTAAAAGATTTTGTACCTCATTTAGTACCACTGAGTGTTCTATTAAATAACTTCTGGAAAAAAAAGGTTTGTTTTTTTTTTTTTGGAGGGAGGTCAACGTTAAAAGATTTTGTACCTCATTTAGTACCACTGAGTGTTCTATTAAATAACTTCTGGAAAAAAAAGATTTGTTTTTTTTTTTTTGGAGGGAGGCCAACGTTAAAAGATTTTGTACCTCATTTAGTACCACTGAGTGTTCTATTAAATAACTTCTGGAAAAGAAATATTTGTTTTTTTTTTTTTTGGAGGGAGGCCAACGTTAAAAGATTTTGTACCTCATTTAGTACCACTGAGTGTTCTATTAAATAACTTCTGGAAAAAAAAGGTTTGTTTTTTTTTTTTTTGGAGGGAGGCCAACGTTAAAAGATTTTGTACCTCATTTAGTATCACTGAGTGTTCTATTAAATAACTTCTGGAAAAAAAAGGTTTGTTTTGGAGCTCTAGGCCTACGTACGTGAGATAACCCTACGTTAAAAAGGCCTTGTGCCACAATTGGAACGAATAACCGTTCTATTAAATGTATTCGTCTCCCCTAGGATGGTTAGCGATATATATAGAAAAGTGTTGAAAAGTTGTCAGCCAGACCAACTTCAAAATTTTGATCAGAATTTCCAGGAACATGGAACTTATCAGCACCCTCTGGTCGACTTAAAACCACAAATACTGTAACTGCATATACCAAATATATATTCACAAGTCATTTATAGTTCATCTTTTCAGGCGAATAAACACACGCACTTTCACATGTATATACGCTAAGCGCACACACGTGTGCATAAAATACCTTCCAAGCTTTGATGAATTCACGGAAAAGATTTTTCAGTTGAAAATCCTTTCAGACGGAAATCGATTTATTGATTGTTTCATTTTGAGTACATTATCGAACTCACAATATGGTTGACCGTTTACAATTCAAAACAGAAACTCATACCGATGAATAAATTCTGATCAGTAGGTGTGGCCAAAATCAATGCCATCAAAGCCTAATATGCATGCTTTATCATATATATATATATATATATATATATATATATAATAAAGTTAATGGTCAGAGTTGAATTAGACCAGGAAACAGTAGTATTAAAAAGTGATCAAAACACATATAAACAAATAAAAAATTAATATGCAAAGCTTTTAAGTATTAAAAATTAGAAGATTAGCTAATCCCGCTACCTTGGTTTCAATCCTTCGGTATCTTCAGACGATTTTGATCAATTGATTTCCTAACGCTTTATTTTATTATCTTTTTTTTAATTAAAAAATTTACGAACGTTATATTTTAAAATAAATAAATAAGCGGACGACGTGGAGTGTAGTAGAAAAAAATTAAAAAGATAATTTATTTACTAGAAAATAATTTGAACGAAGGGCATTTTCTTCTCCAAGGCAGGCGCAGGTTTCAGTCTCGAGGGAATGCGCATCTTTTTTTAATGAGATTTCGCGAATATTCAGGTCGCTAGACGGAAACAAAATGCCCACCAGTTTTGAATGATATTACAACGCCTTTTTAATGTGGGTGTCCCTCATGTACGGAGAGCCAGAGCCCCAAAATAGATATTTTTTCAGAAGATAAATTATCATCCGTTCAGATAAGGGAATGACGAATGCATCTTTCACAGAACGGCACAAGCATGAGTGGGATTTTAGAGAGGTAAGCATTTGCCTGCATAATACACCCACCCTCTCGGCATCCCTTCCAGTGTGCAACAAGAAAGTGTGGTCCAGAGTAGCTGGTGGCGTATCAGTTTCAGTGAGGAATCAGACAAGGTTTCGATCCAATAAATGGTTATCCAGCGTTTCAGACCGCGTACACGCTCGACCAGTTTGTCATCAGAGTCGTTCATATCTTGGGCTGGTCGCCAACTAAGGCTCGAAATACCAATTCGCTTTGATATTCAGTCTTTAACTGCAAGGAGAAAACATGAATTCATACATTTCCCAAGGGTATTAATAGAAAGGGAATAGAACTGTATTTGAACTCGACTTGCAGCTACTATTTATATACTAACATTACGTTACAGTCACGTGACACAACGGAGATTCAAAACTCAGAAGATAACATCAAATACACGTGACAACATTCAATATTATACATTATTATTAACGCACACACATTATACATTTACATTATATGTTTACATTATACATTACTATTAGACACACACATTTTTTTTACAGTCATTTCCTGAAGAGAGGATATGACTTCCGCGAAATCCAGAATACAGACAAGATAAGTGAACATTTACTTGCTATTGAGTACTAAAATGACATTTCCTGTTTACCTCAAAATCCCTTATTTTCTAGAAATAAGCGGGTCGACTACTGCTGGCAAAAATAGAATCTTTGTTAAGTTAAAATGACTAATATGAAATGTTCGAACAAAGTATGGAAGATGAAAAACAGCTGGATGTGTTTTTATTTAATTGTTGTCGACATCATTAATAACACTTTTTTTTAAATTTTTTACCTATATTCGAGCAGTGTGAAAAAACCCAGATAATATAATCTGTATGTTAAAAGAATATTAGACAAACTGATATTTGAAAAAAAAAAATCTATAAAAATGAAAAGACTGAAAACATCCGTTCTGCTTGAAAATAATCAATCAGCACTGCAGTGTCTAGACAAAAGAAGAAACAAACACCGACAGAGTAACCTAAGTTGAAACGTAAAAGTGCTCAATGCACTAAGTAGATCAAAAACTAGAATACCTAGAGAGAACCTATCTAACTAGGTATCACATAACGGATGATCAGGATAACACTGGTTCAGTGTTATCCTGATGATCCATTAGGTGATACCTAGGTAGATAGGTTCTGGCTCTCTAGGTATTCTATCTATCTATCTATCTATCTCTCTCTCTCTCTCTCTCTCTCTATATATATATATATATATATATATATATATATATATATATATATATATTAATCGGAATCGCCCTAAGAAAGGCAGTAATGCTACTAAGACACAAGGTGTTACAAGGTGTGGAAGAATTAAGAACAGAAAAATGGAAGATGAGCAGAAGGAGGAAACACTAATCAGCGATTGATATTGCATTTAAACTTTTGCAGATTAAAGTTGGCTTGAAAGCATGGAGCCGAAGGTAGTTCCACAAGCGAAGAGTGCGAGAGAAGAAAATGTTTTACGACTGCATCTAGCCAGTACAACTGTAAATTGATGAGATCTCGACTCCATTCTTATGCTGCGCTTAAATTCAAAAACACTAGAGAAGAGTTCATTCGAACAATTACTATGAAAGTATTTATAGAAAAGACATAGAAAGGCAAATGGGAAGTGAATGGAGTTGAGAGGCCAGATCAGGACCAATAATATTGCTGATTCTTCTTTTGATTTTATCAAAACGAGCTGAACATAAATAGCAGGAGCACCGGATCATATGCGGCAGCAATATTCTAAGCATGGATGAATGGTAGACTTATATACAAGTCTACCATTCGTCCATAGATTTTAAAAAGACAAATTATCCCGACCGATACAGTGAACAGACTTTCTTAGCAGCTAACCTAACAACGGATTCAATATAGTTTTTGCATTTCATATCAACAGAAAACGTGATCCCGAGAAGGAGCATCCAGTCACTTTCCTGGAGGTTAGCATCAGCCATGCTGATTGAAGGCAGGGAGGGGTTTCTCGGATGATTAATGGAGAGAAGTTTAGTTTTGGAGGCGTTAAAATTAACAATCCATCTTTTGCCCCAGTTAACTACGGACTTGGAGTCGTTTTGGGCATCAGCTGCTATTTTGAACTTACTATCGAGGCAGGAGTAAATTGTTGTGTCGGCAGCGTAGATACCAGTTTGAGAGCTCATATTCATCGGAAATGTCGTTAATGAAAACTAAAAATAGAGTAAGACCAAGGATAGAACCCTGGGGATGCACGCTCTAATACGAAAGGATCTAGACAAGTGGCCGTTCAGTATAACTTTTCAGCTTGTGGAATACACACACACACACACGCACATATTCTTCAAGTATGAATTGAGTTCTCCGAGCCGCTGGCATATTTCGTATAGAGAAAAACATTAAAATTCTGTTCGTTCCTGCTATGTGACGGTGGCCTAGGAGTAAGATATCCGACTGTTGTCAAATTAGTCGGCGTTTCGATCCCGGCTTGAAGCAATCGAAAGTCTAGCCACACTAAAGAAGTTGTGATAGAGCGACACAGTATGTTTATGGATGGCTATATATATATATATATATATATATATATATATATATATATATATATATATATATATATATATATGTGTAAGCAAATATATGGATATAGATCCGACAGTATTTCACAGCGTCGCCCACGCGACCATGTTTAAACGGAACGCTGATCTTATAAAACTTTCAGTTATCTGTTTGGATAAGTCTTGTTCTTATGTCCATTGTCTTTGTCATGTTGAATTGATAATGTTAATTATATTTTATGAATATGTCCTGAAGATGGTTTATTAGACCGAAACGTCCGACGTTGACATTATATTAATATTAAAACAGCATAATTGCATATAAGGATTTTTGTTTGTTTTTTCCGTATATTTTTCTTCATATATATATATATATATAATAAATTATTTCACCATAACCCCTTTAACAGGGCTCTGGATCATTTGCATTGAGGGGTTATGGTGAAATAATTTATTACATGGAACCTTAACGTGGTCTGTTTTTATTCAAACATATATGCTCTGAATTTTACATTGAGCTCTCCGGATATCATCCTCCTCGGGTCTACCCATACGGATTACCTAAGTTTGCATAAACTATATATATATATAAATGAAATTCCATTACTTTAGAATTTGGCATATATATATTATAATTATGCTTAAAGTTATGACACACACACACACATATATATATATATATATATATTATCATTTTAAGCATAATTTTATTTAATGTTATTGATTAAACAGTATATTCATTCATTTTTGTCTACGACCTGAATATTCGAGAAAGACAAATAAGCGTTCTCCAGTACGATTTGAAACTGCGTTCCCTTCCCCCATTGCAGTTGTTAGATACGAAGTGCTCTAGACAGAATGAGTCACATATTTTTCTTTAATAATACTATTTCGAAAATCCAACCCGATAAACGGCAATAAAGATACTCTGCTTAATAAATAAATGGAGCGTCTATTTAAATATGGCTATCCACTAAAACAGCGTTTAAATTGATAAAATCTGTCAGATTAGTAAATGAAATTCCATTACTTCTTTAGAATTTGGCATATACATACATATATATATATATATATATATATATATATATATAGATAGATAGATAGATAGATAGATAGATAGATATAAAAGTGAACATAGAAGTTAACAATTAGAGGCGACAGTCTGTTTCATGCTAGACGCAATCGTCAGGCCTTTTATATTTACACACGCTCCATCTCTAATATTGAGCACTTTATCCCATAAACATAGCACATCTTAAAACCATATTTCTTCATATATATATATATATATATATATATATATATATATATATATATAACCGCCAGGAAAAGATAACATTTATTTATTTATTACCACTCATGATGATAATAGATAAAAAATAAAACTGGAAAACGGGCGAGGCTAACCGGTTTCGAACTTTGCTCAACAGAGCTAAATCAAGGCTAATAAATTATAATAGAATTATCACTAAAAGGAAATGGACAATATGTATTGGGCGGGGGGTGGAATATTGCTTAGATGAAAATTAGTTGGATCCGCAGTACAAAGTCCTTCTGTTTACACAGAGGGCTTCAAAGATAAAATATAAATGGCCTCCAACACTTTCAAGTGGCAATTCGAGTGGGACTTGCTAAGAATAGTAAATAAGTCCACACTGAAATTAGAGGCACAATTATGGCTATTTATTAGGTGCTCTGCGATGGAAAGCCCATATATATATATATATATATATATATATATATATATATATATATATATATATATATATATATATATATCATCATCATCATCATCATCAAAATTTAATTTACTAATCCGATTGACCCACTCAAGAATTTCCCGCCGAAAATTTTGAACTTGATAACCGTTTCAATGTGAAACTTTTAGTCGGTCAATCAGATGTCAAATGACCTTTATCTTTTAAGAGGCTATATATAAACAATATATATATATATATATATATATAGAGAGAGAGAGAGAGAGACAGACAGACAGACAGAGAATTAATGCAAATATAAAGTTTATAACTTAGCTGATTGGTGTTACCTTCAGCATCTCGACTCCAAAGTTTCGTAGAGACCTTCCAGCAATCACACCGTCCACTCGTCAGGAGGTATTAGCAATTGACTTATTATATTTCTTTTTTTTCCCCTTTTATATGCACTTTTCATAGGTTTAATGGTTGTATGTGTCTGTGTCTGTGTGCCTCCGTGCGTGTGCGCGTTCGCATGAGCATGTGACCGCTCTAATTAACCCATAGATGGGGAGATGTGAATTCATACTTTTCCCAAAGTTTGCGCGTAAGTGAATATAACGAACCCAAAGGGAATTGGAACTCGGCTCTCCGATTATCAATTCGGGTCCATTAGCCATTACACTACCCGCACATCCAAGTTTACTGCACCTGGTATTAGAAAGCTGTTACCCATCTAGGTACTGACCAGGCTTGACATTGCCTAACTTCGGCGATTGTGCAAGAACAGGTGTTTCAATATGATATAGCTATAAGCTTCTAATATCTCTATATAACAATCTCTGGTTTATAGAAAAATAGAGATGAACGGGCTAAAGATAGATAGATAGATAGATAGATAGATAGATATGAACGAGCTAAAGATAGATAGATAGATAGATAGATAGATAGATAGATAGATAGATAGATATGAACGGGCTAAAGATAGATTATTGTTGAGTCATTCATTTAAGTTTAGCTTCAACTATTATGACAACAGCAAATACTAAAAGGAAGTATCAACAAAATTCAATAAAATAATCGATACTTGACTTTATAACTACACCTTCAAATAAAGCCAAGCCTATGTAACTCCTATATGAAAAGATATCTATTACATCGCGTCATAAGTAGGTTAAGTCATTAGATTGTCATAAGTAGGTTGAGTCATTAGGATGAGTCATAGATAATTTCCGTTTTTGGGGGAACCAATTGTAATGACGAATTGCTTCATACTAGCTAACAGTTCTTTAAATATAACATTACAGGCGATGAAAAATGAGTTACACGCAACGATGTTCACAGCAAATGGTAGCGACTTGGCAAGAATAAATCTTCACAATGTCCCATAGCAGCTGAGCTCCATGCTGTGTTTATGGTGAAATTATTTATTTAGGGTTCTTAAAATGCAATAATACGTTCATCAGCTGTAACGTGTCGCTAGAAGTTGGGTGTAATGGGGGTGTAATGGTTAGCGAGCTTGTCTCGCTAGAGCAATTACGACTGAATAGTGAGTTCGATCTCCACTGGGTGCCCCATACCTTCGGCCTTGTGCCACATCTAAGCTACACTTGGAATATCATTATCAACCTCAACGGGTTATTTAATGCCGACAAGATTTTTATTGCTGGTGATATATTTTTCAAAAATGTATTACTGGTATTAAAACATATTTTTACACATTCACAGTGTTTTGATTCCAGTTTCGGGGGTTAACTATTGCCCATAGCTGAGATCCTAACAAGTGCTACCACCCCGGGTCAGGGTGAACCTGGGAACAACAGCAACTATGACGTGGATCAGATCAGAGGCTTTGCTGTTGGATGTAGTTTATTGTCTTACCCAGGACGTGGATTTATTTATCTATATTTTTGAGATGAGATATTATGTACATTATTTACATTATTCGAATTATTGTCCTCATCTTTGTCGCCATATTTATTACAACGTTTCGGCCGTTGTACGCTCCGGCCTTTTTCATCCATTAAGCACGGCACATGGAACTAGAACAGTCTACCCCAGTGAGCGAAATAAAGGGTTCAGTTCGACATTCCAACCACCTGAAGAAGGCCGGAGCGTACAACGGCCGAAACGTTGTAATAAATATGGCGACAAAGATGAGGACAATAGTCCGAATAATGTAAATAACGTACATAATACTTCATCTCAGAAATATAGACAGATATTAAAAGATTGTCTATTTGAAGAAAGTTGAAATAAAAATATTTAAAATATTGTTTGAAAGCTGAAATATAAATAAACAGGCACACGTTCACGGGAAGGTGGAAAGAGAAAGAGGTGGGTGGAAGGAGAGAGCAGTGTTTTGTTTTTTCTCCATTTCCTTCTCTCCTCAGCTTTCTAGACGGTAATAAATTCATATCATTTTTTCACCCACTCTCTATATATGACTTCTGGCAAACACACAAGCAACGTTCACAGACTTTTATAACAATAAAGATAATTTCCCACAATTTCTTAAAGAAATCAAACTGTATTCCAAAATATAACTTCAGCAAAACTACAGCATAAAACACACATATCATCGTCTCTAGTAATTATGTTCACACAAACATGTATTTGCATAAATGCTGAGTATTATCTACCATGTAGTCAATTGTGAAAGCAGAATAACCTGTGTCATATATTTATTACTGGACCTGGATGTAGTTTATCGTCATACCCAGGACGGCCCTATACTTGTCAACAGGGAAAATATTGTTCAATGCAATGCTGAATACATCAAGAACAATACAGGACACAAGTTTTGAACTCGATTGTTCTGTTCTACTCAACCTGCAATATTCACCTGAACTTATTAGCTTTTTCGATCGTTGCAAAGCGCTTTGATGGGAAAAAAACTTTCTCTAGATTCAAGAGTTCGACAAAAAAATTTCAAATTAAAACCTGCGGAATTTTACTCAAAAGATATCGAAGAACTGCCTGATAAGCGGCAACAACTTATCGTAAATAATGGCGAATATAACATTGAAAGAGAATGTAAGTACAATTTATTTTTTTAAGAATAAACTTGATAACCAAAAACGGAAATTATTTATGCCTCATCCTGATAGTAAAGATAGTTTCAAACCAGCAAAGTTGAAAGCATACATTTTATTCAAATTCTGGCGTCGACATTTCCCATTGGCCAGCGTGGGTGTGTATGGGAGTACTGCCTCTGAGCCCCTCATCAGAAACGTGGACCTTACATCCTCGTTTATGATGTCTGTGAGACTTCCCACCTTACCGCTTGGTGAGATGGCCGTTGATTCGATCGAGAAAATTATTCACCCTGGCCGCTGACTTCAATTTAGAAACACACACCGCGCCGCCGCCGCCGCCGCCGCCGCCGCCGCCAGCGATGCAGTGTCATCGCTGCACTAGCTGCATAAATAATTATGGAGCCTAGTCTACCCCACTGAGTTAACTGGTCGTTGATCCCATGAAAGGATTCCTCCGCCCATAGAGAAGTTTTGTTTTTAAGTCTGTCGAGTGATTTTGTTTTTTCGTCTCCATTTTTCTTTTCCTTCTTACTTTCTTTTCCTTTGTTTTCTAAGTTCCCCTTTCTTATTCATTGTCTGTCTTGTTTTTCATTTTGTTCTTTCTATGTTTTATTCTTTCTTTTTCTGTCTTTCTTTCATTTTCCTCCTTTTATTCTTTCTTCGTTGTATTTCTCTCTACATTCGCCTCCGATATATTTTTTTCTTTAATTTAATTTTTTTAAAGAAAAATATATTCTATCTTCTTTATTTAAACTTTTCAAACCCGAAAGAAAAAAATCGACTTTTTCTTCTTCATTAGCTTCAAAAACTTTTATATAATTTATAAACTGGAAAAATATACCCTTCCCGTAAATAAGGAGAAGCGAAAAGCAAACGCAAACAAAAATACTGTGTCGTTAACATAATGACAATTGACTGATTGTTGTTCTTTTACGGCTTATCGACCCTTTGCGGATTATGTAAAATGAAATATGATTTGGATTGTATTAGGTTGCTTGCAGTGCGCTGTGATCCTAAGCGGTCTTTCATCTTAATATTGGCTGGAACCGACGCTGCTTAACTTCAGCCACTTTAACTTCGATTAAAATGTGAGCAAAAGGAAGTGTGGAAAAGAAAGAAAGAAAGAAAGAAAGACGATAAAAGATTCAAAATAAAGGAAAAATCTGCCTTCCTGTCCACACGCGCGCGTTTACATACACACACGTACACATGCTTAAATCCATCCATCAATAAATAAAACTACAACATAAGAAGCCGCATTCTCAAATGTATATAAAAAAAAAACTCGCGTCACATCACGCTTACGTCACGACATTCTTTGCTTGCGTCACAACACTCACTAGTTCTACAAAACTCACTAATTACTTCTACCTACGCTGATGATGACTTAAAAAAGTCGAAATCTTGGATCATATTACGTGTACTTTTCTTCCGAAATGAACTTCGGACAATTTCCGACAGAACTTCCTACTCCTCTGATGAAGGCTTAATCGTAATTTAGAAAAGTCAATCGTTAAAATTAATCGATACAAAATATCTGTTGTCTTTAATAATATCTGCTTTAAAATCCATACTATTAAATAAATGCCTGATGGAAAGGTGTTGTTTATTTCCATTTTTTTATTTAGTTTATTAAAATTGTCCTGTTTATTAATTTCACACTTTTGATTTTTAAATGATGTTCCGGCCCCAAGTTTAATGTATACTCGGAAAACTTCCAACCCCCAATTATTAAGACCCCATCCCCGCCTCCGCCGTATTAGGTACTCAAGAGTATACACTAATATACATATACTCTAAAATACATACACACACTTATTAATACACTCCTCCTCACATACACACACACAAAAGTCCATACATATTCAAGGAAAAGAAAGATCAAATACTTTGGTAATGTTTTAATAGAGGATGAAAAATGTGACATTGAAATCCGAAGGTGTATCGGAAAAGCGAAAGTTGACTTCCAAAAGCTAAGCAAAGTATTAAGAAACAGGAAAATTTCGTTAGAAATAAAGAAAAGAAAACTGATCTGTTATGTAATATCGGACTTCCTATGTGTGAGTGTATGTTCGGTAATCTCCTCACAGATGAAAAAGAGACTTGAAGTTACAGAAATATAGTTCTACAGAAGGATACTGAGAATGTTATCGACTGAACATGTGAGTAAGGGGGAAGTTTTAAAGAAAAAGGAAACAAAAAGTACACTTTTACTTAAAATCGGGAAGATGCAATTGGAATTTCTAGGGGACATAATGGGGAAAGAAGGCTTGTAGAATTTGACACTCAACACATCATACGGAAGGCAAGAGGGATAAATAAACGAAAACAGTGAATAATGCATCTAAGTAGTTTGTGGGTTAGGAGAGACACAACGGACAGGAAGTTGTGGAGAGCCATCATCACTGAAGCCCTGAAAATACATTTTCTTTATTCTTCTAAACCCCTTCTTTATGATGATATGGGCTTTATGATGATAACCACAGTTTAGTATCGTCTTTTTTATGGACTGTAAAAGAATGAAAATTAATATTATTATAAGTATAATGGCACACAGCAGTTGTACCATTTGTTATCGGAGTGCCGATAAGTGTCACGTAAAAAAAAAAAAAAAAAAATGAAAAAAAAAATCTAAAAAAAAGAAGAAAGAAACAAGCTGGAAATCGACGACAGAAGCGAGACTATGGAAATCACAGTATTATTAAAAAAATAAGCGTCCTGGACATTAGAAGCGACAAGATATGCTGTCACTTACTCTACCCTGTTTAAGCCAACAATTACTTCAACTGATATGCCAGGTGACAACAATCACTGACAAGAACAAAACAACTGCATCAACAACAATAATAATAATAATAATAATAATAATAATAATAATAATAATAATAATAATAATAATTGGACCTAATGGATGTGCCTGGAATACCCTTATAAAATTGGGTGGATATATTGGGCTTCGTCAATTTGTAACTTTGCGTAACTGTTAGAAGGCAACTGTCTTCTTACTTAATATTATTATTGAGTCAATAACAATAGTTACAATTCTCCGGTTGAAAACGGAAACCATGTGAACGAAGACAACAACAACAACGATAATAATAATAATAATAATAATAATAATAATAATAATAATAATAATAATAATATTTCATTATTTTCCTTTCTCTAAGTACAACCCTTGATTTTTAGAGTTACAAAAAAAAAACATCGTTTGTATAAAATCCAATATCCTGTTTTGTCACAAAAAGCGAATAATGTATTCGATAGATTGTATTAATATTCATACTTTATGCGATTTACGCTGAAATACAAGCGGGAAAGTAAGTAGAAGTGAACGAGAAAGAAAGAAAATCTTTTTTTTTTTTCTTTTTTTTTTTTTCTTCCTTTCTTTCCTTACGAAGGTCATGTGACAAGAAGCAGATGACGTAATGAACAAAGTAAATCCACATATACGCACACATAGCACGCGCACAATTACTCTCAGTGGTAATATATGGACAGTGGGGAAGGGTAAGCGTGTGTGTGATTCAGCTGTTTGTAAGGCAATAAAATGAAGAAGTCGGCGGACAGGCGATTTGATTATGTATTGAAGATGATAAGCAATGAACCTTGTAAATCGGATCGTATTTGCGCATGCGTGATTTTAATTTGGCTTTCTCAACAGGAATGAGGTAATGCCTGACTGAAGTGAATATTATAGTGAAAATGAAAACAATGTCAATAAAATTGAGAAACTTAATTTTATGTAAACTAGAAAAGAGAGGGAGATGGGATTTTCTTTTGAATCGACTAAAGAAGGGAAGATGATATAATACTTGCACGATTATCCGGACACCTTTGTATAGGGGCTGAAAAATATGTCCGGCTAATTCAAAATACCCCATAGTTTAATACCTAAACTGTCAAAAACATAAAAAAAGTAAAAAAAATATTATTTTCTGAAAATAAGTTAACATTTATTATCAAATAACATTTTCTAATACATTGTTCTAGTTTGTTTTTTTTTAGTTTAATTTTTATGATCAAATGAGTCATTTTTTTTTTTTGTCTGTATTCGTTTGGCTACACGTTTTTTTCCGCCACTAACTCCCCAAGTCGGATTAAAATAGATGTATTTGCAAATGTGTAATTTCGAAAACGTAAGATAATACAGATTTTAAAACTGAAGTGTAACAAAACGAGACCTGGGTTGAAAAATAAAACCGTGCTTCATCAAAAAAGATATATTTTTCACCATTTTAGAAGTGGTTTTTATTCATAATATAAATAGATCCATGACTTGGCAATGTGCACTAGTTAAAATGACTGGACTGTGCGTAAAAGAAATGTTGAACATTAGCATCCATTAGAACTTTCTCAAGCAACAAGATTTCTCAGAATCGAAGAATATCGATCTCTTATCGTTTTAGAAGAGGGGATTTTGTTTATAATATAAATACATTATCAAATCAATTCCCGACTTCTTAAACAGTTTTCTGTGATTATTTACACTATTTATATTGTTCAGACTGTTGCCCTCATCTTTGTTTTCCGTATTCACGACGTTTCGACTGTTGTATGCTCCGGCGTTCTTCAGGTGATTGGAATATCGAAGTAAACCCTTTATTTCCTCCACCGGGGTATATTGTACTAGTTCCACGTACCATGACTCTTCTGGATGTCAGTTATCTCCCTTTAACTCAACTGTCCAAGTTTTTGTTATCCTCAGCAGTAGCTAGGAATTGAACTCATATCTCTTTAAGTCAAGTAACTGGATTCAACCAACGCTTTTATCCATTGGGCAACAAAGATGAGGACCGAACAATCTAAATAGTGTAAATAATTACAATAACTCATCTCAGAAATATAGACAGATCCTGAAGAAGGTCGGAGCGTGCAACGGCTGAAACGTCGTGAATATGGCAACAGAGATGAGAACAATAGTCCGAACAATGTAAATAATATAAATATTTACAATATAGAGAGAGTTTTCTGTAGTTAACGTCTATTTACAAATGTTGTTTGAAACTTTACTCACGTCATTTATAACCGCGTACTACTGAGGTTTTCTATTTTCCCAATTAATGGCAGTACACAAATATCAATGACGTAAGCAATATATGTTAAAAAGTATAGTATTGATGTAATTTTTTTGTGCGGTGTCTCTACCTTTAACGGTTACACATGACGCCGCCATGAACTATTTTAAACTTTCGGTTCTTAATAAAATTCCAGGATGTAAGCAAAGGATTCTTGCCTACCACACAGACAACACATGGTTCTCAATAATGAGTGTGATGGTTGAGAGTATTTAAAAACAAAAACAGAAATTCGAAAAGTTTATTTAAAATTTCAATCCCTATATACATCATCTTACTCAAAAATTCGAAAAATATGAAAATAATTTAAACAGAAAAACCTTTTTGGTTAACTTTAATCAAAGTTGCTTGGATTAATTATATTTCTTGGGTTATTGACTTTCTTCTTGCAGTCTAAATATACTTTACGTATAACAAAGACTGCTGAGGACAGGGCTACACTCACTCATTCAAGAGAAGAACACCAAAAGTCTGTAAACAGCAATGGCCTACCTTTTCTGATCGCTTCCTTTATGATGATGCTGTTGATGATTAAGTAGACAAATTCCTGCATGGAAGAGCCGATGACATTGACTGCATAGTAATGTTGCTGGAGGACGAGGTCGATTTTGTTGAGCCTTTCATTCTCATCGTTTGCCTTTTTTCCTTTTCTCTTCTTTTTGAGTCCAATGCTGATGGAACACCAGAATTTTCAGAAGAATTTCCAATCACGCCACTAGGTTCCCAAACGACCCTCCGCAGGTTTTGTATTCAGAGTTGTCCTTCTCCTAGACCAGTTGCTATCCAAGGCTATAGAAACAAGTCTGTCTTGCTATTTAACCATAGCTGGGGGGAGAAGAAGAGGATTCATACCTTTCCCATCAGAATTAGCACGTAAGTGAATGTAATGGATTCGACTGGAATTCGAACAAGGCTCTCCGATTCCTCAATTCAAGCCACTATCCATACTCCACCGTGCCTCCTATATATATATATATATATATATATATATATATATATATATATATATATATATATATATATATATATATATATATATATATATATAAACTTTTTAAGAATAGTAATTGCTGGTTATTGGAATTTATTCCGTATACACCAATCATATATATATATATATATATATATATATTGTGTTTTTCTTTCTCATACAGTCTCAGTTACGGTGGACTCGTCATATCTTGAGAATGTCTGATGACAGGATATATATATATATATATATATATATATATATATATATATATATATATATATATAATGATAATGCAACTGAAAAAATGCGCGGAAAAGTCAAAGCTTATCTGCATTCTTGTTTAAAGATGTTATGTCGAAGGCGCAGATAATTTCTGACTTGGCCTCGTAAGTGAAAATTATGAGAATTTAAAGTGATTTTTTGTTGTTATCACAACTTCTGTCAAAAAAGCACTCAAGAGATAATAAGAAATAAAATATTAAAGAAATAAAGAAATCAAAAATTTCAAGTGAATATATATATATATATATATATATATATATATATATATATATATATTAGGTTGGTGCAAAAATAATCACGTAATAATGCCGTTTTTTGACGTATTTTTTAACGTCAAAAAACAAAATTATTACGTCATTATTTTTGCACCAATCTAATATATATATATATATATATATATATATATATATATATATATATATATATATATATATTCATTTGAACTTTTTTTGATTATTCAGTATATGTATATATGCATGTTGCATGTTTTTGTGTCTGCGTATATGTTTGTGTGTCTGTACGTGTGTGTGTTCATAAAGATTTCGGTATAAATAAAAATATATCTTTAAAAAGACAATATGAATAAAAACAAAGGAATACTGAGAGGACGAAACGCGTCGGTAAAGAATAATTTTTCTTTGTCTTTATTCACACACACACACACACATATATATATATATATATATATATATATATATAACGTAAATCTATCTAAACTCGGTGCGTGAAAAAACCTGGTTAGCACAATTTTCAAATAAATTGGCATCCGAGGAAAAATGGGAAAACGAATTCGCCAGAAACATCCGAACAGGGCGAAAGAAATAGTCCAGTACCCTAAATTTCTTGTACAAAGAAAAAAAACAGCGAGTTAAAATATATGTATAGTCAATTGTGGAGACCCCTTGAGTGGTGGACGGATATTTGCTGGAGGGTCTTTCTACGAAACTCTCGAGTCGAGATGTTGAAGATAACACCAGGCAGCTGAGTGACAAACTTTATATTTGTTTTAACAAATGTTCCCCAACATGAAAAAAAAAAAAAAAAACATGGCTGGGAACCAGGACCGCAGTGATGATGACGTCATATATACTGCTGATGACTTTTGGACCAACAAAATGAAATCTTCTTCACAAATGGGATCCAAACACGATGGTAGAAGTGTGTGAACCGCTCATGAGAATATCTTGGCCACCCTATAAAATTAACAGCCAAACGACGTATATATATATATATATATATATATATATATATATATATATATATATATATATATATATATATATATATTCAAACTTGGTTTAGTTAAATAATTTAGACATATCATGTCGATTTATTTTGGTTGTGATCCTTTCAAGTTCACGGATTAATTTCTTGGTAGCCTTAGAAAATTGATTGGGGAAAATAAAAATTATTTGAAAGAAAATTACGGTATTTTTCTGAATCAGTTTTCTAAGTCAACCAAGAAATTAATCCGTGAACTTGAACGGATCACAACCAAATTAAATCGACATGATATGTCTAAATTATTTAACCAAACCTGTTTGAATGAATATATATTGCCTAAATACACACACACACACACATTGTCAGGACAGTATATATCTACCAAATGTTGACATGCTTACTGTAAATTATATATTTACAGTAAATCCATTACATTCCAGTCGAATCCATTACATTCACTTACGTGCTAATACACTTGAGAAAGGTATGAATCCTCTTTTTCTCCACCCAGCTATGGGTAAATAGCAGGACAGACCGGGTTCTATAGCCTTGAATGGCAACTGGTCTACCGCAGAAAGAAATGGCAACCTACTGCAGGAAAAAAATCTGCCTCATCAGTCATGTATCGAAAGATATATGATCGCCTAAGCGTGTATCACCCATGGCGCATAACTGACTGACAGTAAATGCAATGTAAATGAAAGAGAAGGAAAATTCTAATTTTAAATCTCCGTTGCCTTGCGGCCATATCCAATCATATGAAAGTCTATGGGAGTAAACCCTGAGGACAAATCCGGAGGCGGAGTCACTAAGACAGTCCGATCTTATGTCGAACTTCTTTCTGGTAACGCATGCGAGACTGCGACTCCCATGTCGGCCTATACAGCCATAACAGATGCTGCACTGCCATCAGCAATTGAGCCATAAGTTTTTGAAACCGACGGATTCCATACATTATATGCAGCTAAACACTTAATTAATGAAACTGACTACCATATTATCCCAGGGTATCCGGAATAGGCAAAAAGTGAATATACCCAGAAACATAACAATGTAATAACATAGGTGACAAGTTGTTTAAGGGTATATATACCCCACCATTTCTTCCATTTCATAATTTTTCGGGTAGATGGAACTCGTCAGCCCGGAAGGGTAGTCCATCTAAAAGAAGGAAAACTCCGATTTTAAACATCCGCTGCATTACGGCAATAACCAAATCATGGGAAAGGCTTCGGGAGTAAACCCTGATGACAAATCCGGAGTCCCTAAGTTATGTTCAACTTCTTTCTGGTAACTCTTGCGAGACTGTTACTCCCGTATGGGCCTGTATTTCTCTTTTTTCTTATTCATTCACGTTCAGAAACCCCTTGTGTCTTAGTGACTTTATTGTCCTGCATGGGGTGATTTGATTAAAATATACTTCAAGAAGTATAATACTGTTAAATAATATTAAATTTACCAATCCAATATTTGTTTTATTTCCTTTATTTCCTTATTTTATACAGTAAAACGTGTTAATATATTGTTTAGATAGATAGATAGATAATGGATAGACAGAGATAGATAGATAGATAGATAGATAGATAGATAGATAGATAGATATGCACAGACTCAGATAGATAGATAGATAGATAGATAGATAGATAGATAGATAGATAGATAGATAGATAGATACGCAGACAGACACAAGAATATACATGGGTGGATTTATGAGAAGGAATCATTAGAAAGACTTTGGGAGTAGACCCTGAGGACAAATCTGGAACCGGAGTCCCTAAGACATTCCGATGTTATGAAGAACTTCCTTCTGGCAAATCCTGCAACGTCGCCGGTGCCAACCTTTCCCTTGGACCACATATGTGTCGTGGAGAGAGAAGAGTGGCTGCATGGGCAACTATCGATGTCTCATAAAACCCTGCTCAGACCTGCGCCCTGGGGAGGACATTCCAGCGTCGCCTCACTGCGACGGCAAATACAAGAAGCAACAGAGGTCCTTTTGTACGGGGAACTGGCCCCGCCGGCAGGAGAGCACGCAGGCGACCTTATCTTCGTTTCAAGGTTGTCTGAAAAAAAAGACATAAAGGTGATGTACATCGAAAGATGGGAAGACGTCGCCTACGATCACTCACGGTGGAGACTCAACCTACACCGAGAGTTGGAGCGGGGAGAAAATACACGGTGGCTTGCCGCCTGGGAGAAGCGTTCTCGACGGAAAGAAAACAATACGGCGACATTAGGGGAGAGCGTCTTCACATGCACCCCTTGCAATTGAGACTGTTACTCTCATGTGAGCCCCTACAACCGTAAAAGATGCTGCATCGCCACAGGCGTAACTTTTGGGCCGTAGCTCAATGGTTACCCGAGACTGAAGGGATGCCACATAATAATAAAATGAAAACTACAACACGAAATCCTTAACAAAACAAAGGTACTATAACATATAAACTGCAAAAAAACGACTCGAGGCACTGCACATAGAAAAGCAAGCAACCAAAACTTAACAGTCCTGGGCATGACGATACAACATCCAACAGCAATTAAACCTCTGATCAGGAAGCGTTGAGGAGCGTGGAATCAGCTCTTAATTGCTGATGTTCCCAGGTTCACCAAGACCCGAGATGGTAGCACTTGTTAGGTTCCCAACTATGGGCAAATAGTTAACCAAAAACTGGGGTCAAAACACCATGAAAGTGTAAAAATAGGTTTTAATACTAGCAATACATTTTTGAAAGAAAAAATATTACCAGCAATACATTTTTGGAGAAAATATATTACCAGCAATAAAAAAAAACTTGACGGCATTAAATAAACCGTTGAGGTTGATATGCCGTAAAACAAAACAAAGCAAACCAAAACTCAAGAAAATTGCATCAAACCTCGGGCCAAAGATACTAAATATATTTCATTAAAACAAGATGACATGGACACCAATGTGGACACCAATGTGGAAACGCGAACCGAGGTAAAAGTTCAACACGTGAAACACGATATTTAAAAAAAATTAAACAGATGACGTAACCAACAAGAAAAAGTCTTTGAAAATAGCTAATGTTAACTGAAATAGCTTAGATATGGGAAGATATATTTTTACAACTACGATACGGGAATCAAAGATTATTAGAAATATTGAAAAAATACATAATAATAAGCAACAAGGGACTGACTAAAGAAATGTGCTCCTGATCTGGCTCCAGTCTTCTCCAAACTATACAAATGTTGCCTCGCTGACTCATGCTTTCCAGCCTGTTGGAAGTCCTCAACTGTTGTCCTTGTTTTTAAGAACTCTGGAAACCCTTCTGACCCAAGTAACTGCCGTCCTATCAGTCTCCTAACACACATCCGTAAAGTCTTCGGAGCTTTAATCAAAGCTGAAGTGGCTAAGCACTTTACATCCCATGATCTACTCTCTGACAAACAATATGGTTTCCGCTTTGTCCGATCTACTGCTGACGTGCTTACGGCCATAACTGAATTTGTATCCCGAGCTCTTGATAATAACGGCGAAGCTCGAGCTGTTGCTCTAGATATCTCTAAGATGTTTGATAGGATTTGGTATGTCAGCCTTCTTCGTAAGCTTCAGGGATACGGTATTACAGAACGATTATATGATTTAATCTAATCATTCCTGTCAAACCGTGAAATGAAGGTCGTCCTAAACAGGTTCTCCTCCAGTTCCTTTCATACGAGAGCTGGTGTTCCCCAAGGCTCTATCCTGGATCCTACACTGTTTCTAATTTTCATCAACGATCGCCCTGATGTCATCAGTTCCCAAGTAGGCATCTACGCAGACGACACTACTATTTGCTCCTGTCTCAATAGTAAATCCGGCAAAGTTAACATGGCCGTTGGGCTCGAAAAGGACCTCCAATCTGTGGTTGACTTGGGCAGGAAATGTCTTGTAAACTTTAATACCTCCAAAACGAAACTGCTTTTATTTAATCACCATAGAGAAATATCCCAGCTTCCTATCAGCATAGCTGATGCTCAACTCTCTGCGTCTTCGTGGTCTCACGTTTTCCACTGACCTGAGGTGGAACAACTACATTGAATCAATAGCTTCATCTACCGCAAGGAAAGTTGGTTCTATATGTCGCACCAGAAAGTTTTTCTCGTCTACAATTTATAAATATACGATTCGTCATTGCATTGAATACTGTTGCCATATATGGTCTGGTGCCCCCGCTGTTCATCTCGAGGTTCTCGACAAAATTCAAAGGCAGATATGCAATGTGATATATCCTGACTTGGCATCTCGTTTACAGTCACTTTCTCACAGACGTGATGTGGCTTCCTTCGGCCTTTTCTACAAATATTTTCACGGCAACTGCTCTGACGAGCTACTTTCACTGTTACCCCAAAGTGCATGAATTTAAGTGTGCTACTAGATTGGCACCCTTTTCACTGTCGAAACAGTTAAATGTAGCCGCCTATTCTACTTCAACAGCTTCTTCTCTCGCGCGTCCCGACAGTGGAACCCCCTTCCTCTTACTTGCTTCCCTGATAGCTATAATTTTCAAATCTTCAAATGTAATGTCAATCGACATCTTCTGATACCTTGATCCTGATTCCCCTTCTTCTCTATATCCTTTCCTCAAACACATCCTCTTTACTCTTACTCTCACTCTCTGTAAACCCTTGCTTGCTAGTGGCACTCCCACCTTTCTTGGGGTGAAATTCTTAATATATATAATATATATATATATATGGGTTGAAAATATGGATTAAATCCGACAGAATGATTGATTTAGGGAGAAGTAGAAAATCTTTATAAATTTGACATGTTTCGCTATATATTTATCTTCATTAGCAGTTTTTGGAGAGGGCTACATTTTTATCACAAATAATCGTAGTCTTAAGTTTGTTTTTTTTTTGTTTGTTTTTTTTAGAGTTTTATATGTAAGATTTTTAATTATATTTTTTAACAAGTTTCTCGGAATTTTGCTTACTTCCTTTTAGCAGACGACAATGACGCCATCTTCCGAATGTAACAGGATTTTATTTACCGTGCAAATCGAATGAAACAACATAAAATCAACAGTTACAAAGCATCTGTGTAAATACATCGACTGGGCAATAGCGTGCAGAAGGGAGGGGAACAGACGATGCGATGGCCCCGGGCATCCATATCAGAAGGGCATTCAATCAGAGAGCGAAATAAAATTTTAGTTTATATTTAATTTGAATAAAGTTTTTATTTCATGTTTCATCTGTTTTTATATATTTAAAATGTCTTCCTTTCTCACATTTCCCAGTGCTAGGCCCCAATCTACTTGAATCTTAGGGGCATACGATTAAGGAGTTGGAGTGAATATATGTATATAGTTTTGTTTATGACTCATTGAGAACCAAGTATATTTGCCATTCTTTTTTTCGGCTATTCTGTTCCGTCAGTGAAATAAGTTGTTGTTATATGAATGATATAATGCTACCTGTAATGGAATTAAATGCAAAAGGGACAATAAAAGTTTCTTCCATAGTCCACTCATTGCTAGTCGGCTGTTCTGAAACTTGTTTTACTCAATAGTGCCAGACAATTTTTCTCGCTAGAATCAATTTTGCACGTTTGTAAAATCTACCGCATTGAATATTGCTGTCATATTTCGTCTGGTGCCTCTGCTATATATCTTGCCTTCAGTCACTTTCCCACCGACGTAACCTGACTTCCCACTGTCTTTTCTATAAATATATTCATGGCAATTATTCTAACGAAATTTCCTCTTTGGTACATTGACCACAGGAATTTAAGCATAATATTAGATCTCACCGTTTTACTGTTGAATTAGCTTAGTTTCTTCTCTCGTACTTCTCGCTTGTGAAACACTTTTTCCGCTTTCTCGCTTCCCTGCCACCTATGATCTTCAAAAATTCAAATCGAACGTCAATCGCCATGTTTTGTCTTCCCGAACACTGTTTTTATATTGCACTTTCTCTTCACTAGAGTCTTTTCACTTTCTTTCACTCTCAGTAACCCCCTTGCGTCTTAGTGACATTATCCCCTTGATTGGGGTGAAATGATTATATATATTACTAAAACGGTATTTTTAATGGATACACGTATTATTCGGCACTAAATTAAATCACTTAGAGTCCTTCATAGTTTAACTTTAACAATTAGCCTTACGAATAATTTTGAACATTATTAAATTTTAAAAAATAATTGAAAATCTAGTGATATTTTTACTTCTGTATATAAATACTTATGAAAAATCCTTATGAAAGGCACTGATAAAGAAAAGTTTTTCTTTTATCTTTACCTTTTATCTTTATTCATATATATATATATATATATATGAAAAGAGATAAAAGGGAAACTTTTCTCATATATACTAAGAGTAGATAGGTTCACATGTCGTACTGTTCACACTCCTCTTCGGTGTTTTGAACGGGGGTACGGGTTTATTCCGTGTTTCCTATTCAAGATTGGGTTTCCAGTTCCATCTAAAGTTTTCTCATTCTCCTTCACTCCAGGTTGGCTCTTGCGCCTTGCTTGGGGTGAGTTGATTATATATATATATATATATATATATATATATATATATATATATATATATATATATATATATAAAATTTGAGAAAGAATATAACTGTAAAAGAACAATATGAATAAAGAGAAAAGAAAAACTTATTTTAGCCGACGCGTTTCATCATCTGAGGGATAAGTTTCTTGATAAAGTCCCTGATATATATATATATATATATATATATATATATATATATATATATATATATATATATGTTGTGTATTTCGGCAGCATTTTTTCATTCATACATGCCTCATTAAATAATATAGACAAGTGTTGTCTATTTTATTTAAATCTTTTCAGAACTTCTGATAAACTTAATAACATTATCAGTAAATGAAGAAAGAAAATCACAATATTGATATTTTTTTTAATCCAATCTAAGCTTTCAGCTTACATAAGCCATTATCAAAGATGACAATTACTGTACATATATATTAAGCAATACATTATCGTTGCTTGGAAATCATCCATGTAAACAGAAACAGACTATCATCACATTCTTGTCCGTGCATTGCTTAATATATTGTACAGTAATTGCCATCTTTGATAATGGCTTATGTAAGCCGAAAGCTTAAATTGGATTAAAAAAATATTTATCAATAAATAGACAACACTTGTCTATATTATTTAAAGAAATATGTATGAATATATATATATATATATATATATATATATATATATATATATATATATATATATATATAATCATATATTAAGGGGTAGAACAGGGGTTTGGATTTACTAAGAGTGTATAATTTCCACAGAGAGTCATCTAACCACCAACAACAAAATTGCTCTGGAGAGTAAATTCCACTTCTTTGATTATTCCTTGTCTCGTTGAAAAAGGACACAGCCGCGTCGGATAATTCTGACTTTAAAATCATTCTCTTCGTATTTCAGTTCAGTCAAAAGGCTAATATCTAAAAAATATCATGAATCTTATTGCCAACATTGTTGTCATTTTGTTGGCTTTTTATTCCTCAAATTTTATTTAACGGCCCTTGAAAACTATATATTTACATTGGTATTAGCAATAGTGCTCATTGTTTACAAATTCGCGCTTTCTCCTAAGAGTGCTTGACCGAAATTAAATTTTCCGGGGACGCATATATATATATATATATATATATGTGTGTGTGTGTGTGTGTTAATAAATAATATATAGCACACTATGCTGACAGTACAACTCCGAGTTTCATGCTCATTGCAATCCATTCACTGTATGAAATTGAGTAGTACCGTCGGTGTTGTATACTATGTATATTTATTGATATATACTTGACAGCACTGTTTTTCGTGTGTGTGTGTGTGCATTTGAACGATTACACGTACATTTATATATATATATATATATATATATATATATATATATATATATATATATATATATATATATATATATTCATTTATTTTTATACTTTCGCTTCATGATATTGAAGAGTTTAAGTGACAAATATGGCGTTCTAATAGAAAGCTATCTGGTAATCAGGGAAAAAGATATATACGAAAAAAATGAAAATCAGCCCATTATACCAGAAAAGTGTCTGGTAAAACAGGGAAAAAAAAAAAAAAAAAAATATATATATATATATATATATATATATATATATATATATATATATATATATATATATGAAATAAAACTAAAATAAGGGTGTTATAATAGAAAGATGTCTGGTAATCAAGAAAAAAGATATATATTGCTAAAATGAAAAAAAGAGGCTTATAATATCTGGTAATAAGGGAACGTTATATAACGGCGTTATAATATCTGGTAATAAGGGAGAAAAGATACATATATATAAAACGAAAATAACGCCATTATAACAGAAAGTTGTCTGGTAAAAGAGGGAAATATATATGTAAAAAAGACTATCGTAAATGCGTTATAATAAAAAAAAATATCTGGTAAAATAGCATATATACGGAAAAAAAATAAGTGCGTTATAATAGAAATATTTCTGATAAAATAGAGGAAAAATTATATAAAAAAACGAAAATAAATGCGCCATCGCAGTAGATATGTGGGAATATAGGGGAAAATATAGATGATAAAAACGAAATTAAGTATATTATAACAGAAAGTTGTCTGTTAAAACAAGAAAAAAATATATATGAAAAAACGAAAATTATGACTTTATAACAGAAAATGTCAGGTAAAACAGGGAAAAAGATATATATGAAAAAACGGAAAAAGAGCGTTATATCGGAATATCTGGTAAATCAGGAAAATGTCTGGTAAGGAAAAAAGATATATATGAATAAAACAAAAATAAGGTCGTTATAATAGAAAGATGTCTGGTAATATATATATATATATATATATATATATATATATATATATATATATATATGAAATAAAACGAAAATAATTGATTTATAATAGAAATATATCTAGTAATCAATAAACAAAAATATATATGAAAAAAAAAAATAAGGCCATTGTAACAGAAAGATGTCTGGTAAAATAGGAAATATATATATATATATATATATATATATATATATATATATATATATGTGCGTGACAGTGTGTGTGTGTGTGTGTGTGTGTGTGTGTGTGTTTGTGTGTGTGAAAAGTGTGTGTATATATATATATTAATAAATATATATATATATAATTACTTATATATTATATGCGCGGTACTTATTAGAAAGCGCTCAATATCAGAGATAGAGCTAACATATTTGGTTGGATTGATGTCAGTTTGTGACCCTGAGTTTCACGCTATCGCAAAAGCGTGAAACCCAGGGTCACAAATGGTCGCTATAACAGGAAAAAGTCCGGTAAAAACAGAAAAATGATAAATATGAATGACAAATAAGATGTGTGTGTTATAAGAGAAAGCTTATCTGGTAAAATATGAGATATATTAAAAAAAAAAATAAAAATAAAAAAAGATGGCCTTACAATAGGGAAATGTTATATAAAAAAATAAATACCTTATAACAGAAAAGTGTCTGGTAAAATTAGGAAAATATATATATATATATATATATATTAAAAGAATGTGAGTAACAGAAAAATGTCTGGTAAAAAAGGGAAAATCTATATACGAAAAACGAAAGTAAGGCCGTTATAACAGCAAACGACTCTATTAGGTTGGTGCAAAAATAATGGCGTTTTCTCACATATGTTAAACATTATTTTTGCACCAACCTAATAGTAAAATGGATGAAAAATATATATGAAAAAAACGAAAATAAAGAAATATTTCTGACAAAATAGGTAAAAATTTATACGAAAAACAAAAGAAAATAAGTGCGTCATAATAGAAAGATGACTAGTAAAATAGGAAAAACATATATATGAAAAATAACGAAAATAAAGCAGTAATAACTGAAAATGTCTGGTACAAATGGAGAAAGCAGATATAAATGAAAAAACGAAAATAAGGGCGTTATAACAGAATGATGTCTGGTAATCAGGGGAAAATGATATATGAATATGATAAATGTAAATATGGGATTTATAATATAAAGAATTCTGATAAAATACGGAAAGCAATATATATATATATATATATATATATATATATATATATATATATATATATATATATATATATATATATATATATATATATATTAAAAATTAGACGTAAATACGTGCGTTATAACAGAAAAATAGCTGGTGAAGTAGGGAAAATATATACAGTAGCGTCCAAAACTAAGGGACAAAATTTTAAAACCTAATATTTGTTAGAAATAACAACTGTGAAAAGCTGAAATTTTGACAACTGGTAGTCGTTATCATCCATAATAACATACTAAAATTTGAATCATTTGCAAAGGATAGAAAAAGAATTATAACAATTATTTATTTATTTTCAAATTTGGAACGTCCAAAAGTAAGGGACAAAATTGAGAAAAACAATGTAAACAGCAAAAAAACAATAAAAGTACATGTACAATCAATATTTAGTAAATGTTTTCAGCTTTTCACAGTTGTTATTTCTAACAAATATTAGGTTTTAAAATTTTGTCCCTTAGTTTTGGACGCTACTGTATATGGAATAAAATCAAATCAGCGCTTTACTACAGATAGATGTCTGGTAAAATATTGAAAAGTTTCTTTTTCAGAAAATGAAAAGCGTTACTTCTGAATGTTCAAAAACATTAGAGAAAATATATAAACAACACAGAAATTAAAAAGATTCTTACAAACGTGTATATTAAAATACGGAAAGACATATGTAAAGAAAAGACAAACCTGTGTATTTTAGTTAATAGGATGTCTTAAGCCAAAAAGAAAATGTTTAGTAAAAATGGATGGGATAAATGGAATAAAAACATTAAATAAAGTTAATGGTGGTAGAAAAAAAAATTACATCGCTACACAGAAGCTTTCGTGTTTCGGAACTGAAAATTGTTCCAATTTATCAAGTGATGTTTGGTAACTTATCTTACATAAGTTACCAAACATCGCTTGATGAATTGGAACAATTCTTCAGTTCCGAAAGATGAAAGCTTTTGTGTAACGATATATATATATATATATATATATATATATATATATATATATATATATATATATATATATATATATATATATATATATATTTCAGATAGAAATATTATTAAAATATATTTTGCTCTACGTTGTACTGAGCACTTTTTTTTAAAAAGTAAATGCTAAAGAACTGTAGATTTTTAATCTGTCTGTTCTTTCCCTTTCTTTGTATATATATATATATATATGTGTGTGTGTGTGTGTGTGTGTGTGTGTGTAAAATATTATTATTATTATCATACTTTTATTTTAGATATTAGAACAAAAAATATGTTAGGGTCGCTACACGATAACACGTTTTCTGCGGTAGACCAGTTACCACCCAAGGCTATAGAACCCGGTCTGTCCTGCTATTTACCCATAACTGGAGGGAGAAGAGGATTCATACCTTTTCCAAGGGTATTAGCACGTAAGTGAATGTAATGGATTCAACTGGAATTCGAACTCGGCTCTCCGATTCACTTATGTGCCATGAGTGATACACGCTTAGACGATCATGTACCTTTTGACACATGACTGACGAGGTAGATTTTTTCCCGCAGTAGGTTGCCATTTCTTTCTGCAGTAGACCGGTTGCCATCCAAGGCTATAGAACCCGGTCTGTCCTGCTATTTACCCATAACTAGCGGTTAGAAAAAGAAAATTCATACCTTTCCCAAGAGTATTAGCAAGTGAGTGAATGTAATGGATTCAACTGGAATTCGAACTCGGCTTTCCTATTCCCCGATCGAGCCGCTATCCATTACTCCACCGTGCCTCCAAGAAGCGGCTTAAATTGTTTGTACCTTTGCAAGAATATTTTTTAAACTTATGAAAGCATAGTTTCATGTTAGATGGGAAGAAAGTGATTGATCTCGTGGATTCTGTCTTTGAATAAAAAAAGAAAGTGACGTTGGTGTAATATCGACGACGGTGTGGTTGTGGTCGCGGAGAATGGGCAATCTTTGTCCTTGGCACCGCAAAATAAAAAAGATCTAACTTAGTGAGAGGAGCAGGTCAGATAATTTACCTTTTATTTTGAATTTTCATTGGGTCTAAGACTAGAAACGCCATCTTGATGACGTCATAAGTTTTTTCAGTCGAAATTTCATACTCGCCCGTATTTTTTCGCTAAGAGACTTCTTATTGAAATTTAATTCATAACAGAATAGTTTGTGAACAGGTAAATAAAAAATTCACTCCTTCAAAAATCTTTGCTATTTTGCATAAGTTAAATATTTGCAAATTTACTGTTTTATCAGCACAAAACGACAGTAAGTAAACGCGAGCGTTTGACAAGTAAATAAACTGAATGTTTCAATGTATAACATTCATGGTGAATGTTTCAATGTATAATATTCATGGTGAATGTAATTTGAAAAAAAAAATTAATTGAATCGAACTCAGTATATCTGTAATTAATATTTTTTGAAATAGATGCGGTATACAACCAAATCAATTCTTGTTTCGTGAACGAGTCTATGATATGGGGCCCATCAGTCTGCTACATCTCAATTTTCATCAAGTAGTCTTCATATAAAATAAAAATTTTATTCTAACCTAATTATGCAATATAGTTGAAAAATTCAACTAGAAGAATTGAAAATAAATACTATGTATCTAAATACAAATTAGAGACATGCCAGAATAGATCATTCCAGCTTAAATACATCAACAATGTTTTGCAGCAATTTTTAATATCAACTTGAATTTTTTCTTGTTAAAAACGTAGAATAATTTTAACACATTCAACATTAGGAATAAAAAAAATTAGTGAATTTTATATAAATGTTTGGGTTTTTTTTAGCGTGAGTAAAACCAATTCACGGATTTGAACAAAAAAAGAAGCCAGAATGACGACAAAATCAGCGAAATTAAGGCCATTCGTTGCATTATTTTCCGTATTCATGAATCCCAAATGTTTCTTTAAGGAATCCTAATTCAAAAATAAATAACGTATCTAAGGAATCTTAAAGTAAACGGCTGACTGGGCACAGAAGACTAATGTTGCGTTTAACCCGTTGTAAAAAACAAGTTCACGCATTTGGACAAAACAAAGTCCCCATATTGACGTCAAAATCCATTTTCACTCTTTAAATGTTAGTCAGTTGTGCTTAATTTAATTTGTAATGTAGATATGTAGATGGAAAAAGCAAATATTGATAAGTTAGCGAGTGTCACAAAGCACTGCCCGGGGCTTCCAATTAGACTCCGGTCCCCCGGTCGTGGTAAGGAGGTAGTACGCATGGACGCTTGCTATCATTCTGTCAGAGATAATTTTAATTGCCTCATTATTAAATTCCTTACGGTGTCTATGAGTAAAAATGGCGACAGTAGGAGAGCTATCGATGCACATTTGGGACGTTTCTTTTAGATCAGTGTTTCTCAACGTGGGCGCTAGTGACGTCCTTGCGTGCTCTATTATGTTGAAAGGGGGTACTGGGAAATTTTATTTTATTGGTTGGGGCGGTGAATATGCTGGGGGAAGGAATTTATTCATTTTTTTTTATTCAATATTAGCTTCAAAAGGAAATTTCTGAAAGGTAACTAAAGCTGTGGGAAGCCGTCAAACTTTTTTGATTGCTTTCCCAACATCTTATATGACTGAATGTTGTTTCAACGCAGTTACACAGCTTCTTAAACAAAGAAACCACCTGCATATTACAAGACGAGGAGATCTACGATTACATCTATGCAGCATGGAACCTAGAGTAAAAGCCTTAGCCAATAAACACCAAAGTCAACCATCGCATTGAAAACATGGAGATAAACTATGAAATGAACCTAAAGTAAGAGCCTTAGCCAGTAAGCACCAAAGTCAACCATCGCATTGAAAGCATTGAGATAAGCTATCAAATGAACCTAGAGTAAGCGCCTTAGCCAGTAAGCAGCAAAGTCAACCATCACATTGAAAACATTGAGATAAGCTATCAAATGAACCTAGAGTAAGAACCTTAGGCAGTAAGCACCAAAGTCAACCATCGTATTGAAAACATTGAGATAAGCTCTGAAATGAACCTAAATAAGAGCCTTAGCCAGTAAGCAGCAAAGTCAACCATCACATTGAAAACATTGAGATAAGCTATCAAATGAACCTAGAGTAAAAGCCTTAGCCAAAAGCGTTGAAAAAAGTTTGTTCCAACAAGCGCAAACAATGGCTAAAAAAAAAAAAAGTTGGAAAACTCTGATTTAGATGGAAACGGTTTTTCGGATATGTGCAGTTCCGCACAAAGTAATCTTTTGTAGCTCTGAGGCGCTGATGTATCCAGGAATTGTACTCACATGGTTTTCGGTACCCTTCTTTATACTACCTAACGCCACAATTACAACAGGGATACTCGTAGTCTTAAGTTTCCAAATTTTTGTTACTCAGATTTGCGGTCTTTGTAATTTGAGAGTTTTTGAAATTCTATTTCAGAAACATTAGAATTCTGTGGGCGAGACATATTAAGTAGTTGCCAGATTATTATTATTATTATTATTATTATTATTATTATTATTATTATTATTATTATTGTGGTTATTATTATTAAACAGTGTGCCACTGAAATCCGAAGGTGTATTAGGAAAGCTATGGAAGCATTCAAAAAGCTAACCATAGTACTAAGAAATAGAAAAACTCGATGACTACCGGAATTACTTCAACAGTCATCTTCCATAGCTTCTTCAACTCCCTTGGTAGATCTTCTTTTTTTTTCCCCAATCTTTTTACTTTCTTTGGAGACCAGTCGTATATCATATGGAACAGCAAAATCAGTATTTTGACAATTGCTAATTTCTTTACCTATCAAAATAAGGTCGAGCCTTCGTGCTTCGATGATATGATTTGTATTGTCTGAGAAACCAGATATCTTGTGACTGTCATTTATGTGACTGCCATTTTCTACCAAATGTCTCCGCCTGCTATTATTATTATTATTATTATTATTATTATTATTATTATTATTTGCATGTTATGTTTCCTGTTTTGTATCCTGTAGAGTCGAGTCCAAACTATGGTCCTTAGGCTCTATAGTAGAATTAACATTTAATTCATAGCACTTTTCTTAGTATATGGAATGTTCCTAGTAGGGCGATTTTCTGGGCAACTTTTATGTTGATGTTACCTGGGACGCAATAAAAATGTCACGAGGCCCAGAGCTCCGTTTACTACTGGTACAGTTTCAGTCTTTATTCCCCACATCCTATTAATCTCTATCTCCAGATCCTTGTATTTGAACAATTTATCGATATTATTATTATTATTATTATTATTATTATTATTATTATTTCCGAGTCCCTCCAAGAGACCTAATGTTAGAAATGGCATCATGACATTTTCCACTGACAAAAAAATATTTTACATAGTTAAAGCTTTTCATAAGGTGTGGGTTGTACTCGTGAAAACATTTTTTTTTTGTATTTTTTAAGGCATAGAATTCCAGGAATCCCTTCAATTAGTCTACTGAAATCTTTTCCAACCAATCCGAGGGCTCCAGCTACAACGGAGATTGTTGAATGTTCCCATGTGCCACATTTCTGAGATTTTGTTTTCAAGATCCTTGTATTTTGACAGCTTTTTGAAGATCTTCAAATATACATTGCAGTCTGCAGGGACTGCCATATCAATAAGGAGGCACTTGTTTTTTGTTTGCGGTCTCTAATAACAATGTCTGTGTGGTTAGCTTTGATTGTTCTGTCTGTGTGTATTGTGTAGTTCCATAAAATTGTAACAGGTCCTATCTCCATAACCGGGTCGGGGTGGTTTTCATACCAGTTTCTTTCAGTTTCCTTCCCGTAGAAGTTGCAGATTTTCCAGTGCAGATATTGGCCCACTCTGTCATGCCGGGTTTTATATTCAGTGGGTGCCAGTACTGTGCATCCTGATACAAGATGATCGATTGTTTCTGGGTAATTATCACAGAATCTGCATTTGGGGCTAACAATATTTTAGTATATGTGCTTGATAATTTCTGGTTAACAAGCACTGATCCTGTGAAACAAGGATAAAACCTTCCGTTTCAGCTTTTAACCCTGCACTACGTAGCCACTGATGGTATTTGTCTATATCAGCTTGTTTGGTACGGACAGAGTATTAGCCATGAAGCGGTTTATCTTGCCATTGTTTCTGTATCTGGTCGGTTGCATTTGTTTTTGCTTTCTTTTTTATTTTGCAGCTTCAGTCGTTGTATTTTATTTTACTTGTATTGTTGAATCCATTTGGAACTCCATTTTGAACTTGTTGGCTTCTTTTATTACGGAATAAAGACGCTTACTTTCATGTTCTTTGACACATATAATCATCCAGTCTTCTGTAGTTTCCAGGTATCTTTGAAGGCCAATTGTTGTAGCTTTGTAGGACAGTTCTAGTTGAACTAATCCTCTACCTCCTTCGGATCTGGGCACATACAAACGATCAACATCAGCTTTGGGATGATGCATGCGGTAGCAAGTGAGAAGCTTTTTCGTTTCTTGTCCATTTGCTTAATGTAAGTTATGGTCTAGTTAAGGATGTTAAAGCTGTATTGCAGCCAAGGTGTTTATGGCTGATATTTTTCTTTCTTTTTTTTTTGAGTTCAGCTGGGTATTCAGTACCAGACACACACGCCTGTAGTACTCCTTTCTTACCTTCTCCTTCATTTGGGGATGTTGTATAACATCTCCTTCGTTAATTCCTAGGTACTTATAGGCTTCATCTTGTTCCAGTTCCCTAATCTTTGTGACAAAGTCTAAATCTATGAAGGGTGTTTCTATAATTCTCCCTTTCTTGAAAGTTACTTTTGCACATTTATTTAATCCGAAGTTCATGCCTATGTAGTCACTGAAACATTTTACAATATTCGGGAGGCTCAATTTCGTTTTTGGCAAAGAGTTTGAGTAGGTGATTGAATATTTTTTGTCTAGTTTATAACCATAGCTACTGTTGTTTAGTTCATGCATAAGAAGGAATTAAGGACAAACAAAACAGAAGGGGTGAGAGGGGGTCTCCTTCAAAGAGTCCGCATCGGATATTCAGACGATTGAAGCTGGTAGTGTCTCTGGTGTGATTTAGGTATAGTGTGGTATTCCACATTCCCATGCTATGCTTAAGGAAACTTTGTACATTTCCAAAGTCTTAAGGATCCAAGATTGTGGCACACTATCAAAGGCTTTACGATAATCAATCCACGCTGCGCTAAGATTTCTACGTCGTCTCCTGCAAATTTCCAGGATCATTTTGTTTATCAGAAATTGATCTTTGCAGCCATATGAACCTCTCCTGCAACCCTTCTGTTCCAGTGGAAGAATGTTGTTTGCTTCGAAAAAAAGAGTAAGTTCGGTTCATCAGGACAAACGAGATCAACTTATACGTGGTGGAGAGACATGTTATTGGCCTATAATTTTTCGGATTATCTGTTTCACTGGTTTTTGACATGAGATATGTAATGCCTTCAGTGATCCAATCCGGGATTTCATTGGGATCATTTACAAGCGGTGATAGAGATTTTACAAGGGTTTTATGGGTTGATCAGAGATGATAGAGCCAGAAATTGGGCACCTTGTCATTTCCTGGAGATTTCCAATTTTGGGATTTCTTTAGAGCTTGCCTAACATTATCTGTGGTTATATTTTCCCACTCTTGCATAGGTTCTATTCAGCTCTCATTCTTCTTCACGTTGGATCCATTATGCATCTGGGGTGTATTCCTTTGGGATGCTCTAAATATTCTCCCAAAATGCCTGCACATTGTCAATAGATGGTGTCTTTTCGACATGTATAGGCGTTTTTCCAGTTTCCCTGTAAAATTTCTTAAGGTCTGTTTGAAATATTTTATTTTGGCGATAGAACCTGCACCGTTTTTCGTATCGTCTTGTTCTCTGTGCCTTTAACTGAAGATTCTGTTTCAGCATTTCCTTGATTGATGTAATTTCAATTCGGGATTTAATTTTATATTTCCGCTTGATCTTCTTGCATTTGCGTGTGGAGACATTTAGGTTTCTAGTCAGCTCATCTAATATGGGAAGCTCGCATCAGTTTTGCCTTCCAAGCTAGCTATCTATATCTGCTAATTTTTTTCATTGTCTTCACCCCAAGCTTCCCAATAGCTGCTAAAGCTGTTGCGTATATGATGATGTTAACTTCTGTGATATTTCCCGGTGGTTTATCCGTTATCCAGAGCAGCGTTGCATACTTGTTCAATGTTCTTATTGGACTTCTTTATATGAATTTTTGGGAGCTAGTCTCTGTCTGACAATTGTGTGAGGGTTACTCTGCTGAGTACTTAAATGACGTGATTTTTCGCTTCGGTGATTTCAGCGATGTGGTTTTCAAGGAAATCCAACTTAATGTAGTTGGAGTCATCTTCAGTGACATCGTCTGGATAACAGCAGGTTATGTCACAGGTAGATTCTTCGATTTTATTTCCTGGGAAGTTATTTCGTATTTCATTTGTTTTTGTTTTTACCTCATCCTCTGTCATATTACTTATTTCTACTTTCATCTCTTTACAGTTTAATTGATGGGTTATAATATTCTGTCTTATATCTAATTTTATCTTATGTATTTCTGCATTTGAGAGTCTTTTTGTTTCGCACAATGTCCCTGAGGACATTGGTAAGCATGTTTGAGTTGAGGTGAGGTCTTATATCACTTCCTACCATAGTTCTCCATATTTGGTATGTCTGATTCATGGTGTTCTTTGCTGGGTTTTCGAGTGCAGTGAAGAATGATGTCATAACTTGTTGATACTCTTCGCGAGACCATTTCGTTCGTTTTCTTTTTATTTGATTTGTCATTGAGTCACTTGGTCCAAGTTTGGGAATAATCCTGGGTTTGGTGACCTAGTGTCTCTTCGTTTTTTGGAAGAGTTTGTTCCAGTGACAGATTTTTCGGCCCCAGACTGGTTCCTCTCTGAGGTACGCGGCTTTTGTTGACCCGGGTGACGACCGATCCGGTATGAAATTTTATTCGTATTCATTGAGATTCGTAGGAATTTTGCGTTTTAACCTTAACCGCCAAGAGGTAATTATGTTCAAGTTACCAGCTCTACGACGACACTCAAAGAAGACCTAAGAGCACGCCCAGCCAATGAGATAGTACGAACGGGGATTATATTCATATATCCACAGTTGAAGAATTGTATTCAGTGGGGTAGCATATGCGTATAGACATAGCACTGACTATACTAAGTTTTAAGTCGGAGTACCAGGTGGAATATCAGACTTTATTAATGAGGGTTATTCCATTTGGAAAAAAAAAAGCGAGGAAGTCAATATGATTCCTACCCATGCGAATAGACACACATGTATATTGTATATACATTATATACATACATACATACATACATACATACACACACATGCATATATACACGCACTTATAGGCATACATTATGCCGAGGAGGGAAAAAAGGTGGATGGGAGATTCTACTTGAGGTGTGGGATAGAAAAAAGAAATTAAATTAAAGGTAATAAAAAAGAAAAAATAACACAAGAAGACAAAATAGGAAACATGACACGGAAAAAAAAAACAAAAAAAAACGACAACAACAACAACAGCAGCAGCAGCAACAACAACAACAATAACAACAACGACAACAACGACAACGACGATGATGTCAGGGCGATTAGCTTTGATTGTTGGTACAGTTGGTTTGATATGTAGCCGACATTCCCGGCATCATTTATTTTAATCTTATCATATCGTATGATTGGGTATAGTAGTTTTAATTTTGCTTACAGACATAGAATGTTGAAACACCGGTCCTTGTCTGATCACCGAAGACTAGCAGCGTTGAGCCTGGTTATTTATGCGGATCGGTGACCGCTGGGTAATACCAGGTTCGCGACAAGCCTAGCAATCCGGTGATGGACGAAATCTAACTACTTATACTAATAGAAGACTTCGATATGTGGTGGTGGGGGGGGGAGTTACTTCTGGACTGAGAGGTCGTACGATCAACCTGAGGTTGGGTGAATTGTGAAGTTTAAACATTCATTAAAATTTGTATGCACAGATAAAATTCATGTACAGTTAAAATGCGTAATTATATTTAAACGGAGAGTCTGAAAAAGTAGAAATATGTGACTAATGTAAGATTTATAGAAAGTAAAAGATAGATTGTGAGATAGATTTGAATATAATACAGGCGAACTTCTCATCTACGGACCCCCATCAACGGATTTCGAACGCAACGGACAAAATCTGCAGGCAAAACAAAAAAAAATTTGCAGGAAAAAACTTCCAAATCGTCAACGAAGTATTTCAAAATTTGAGGTTTTAGCGGAACGAGTCGTATTAGTTCTCAAAATGACCGCTTAGCGATGGTGGCGGGCTTTTCAATCGTAAACAAAGACGGAAAGTACGATACATTAGAAAGTAAGAGTGAGAAATCTATTATTTTTGTTATTTTGTTTAATATATCTATATTAAGTATATATTTATTTATGTCATGTATACATGTTTATATAGTAATTACATTATAATCCTAACTACTGGTAGTAACTATAGTGTTTTTATAATTCAAAAATAATCCCTTCCCATCTACGGACAATCGGCTTTGATGGACGACCTCCTCCTTAGTCCGTTGATGAAAGGTTTGTCTGTATAATTAAGTTTTCTGAAACAACTGACAGAAAGAAAAAAAAGTTTAATACCAATAAGGGGAGTGTACTAAGTGACATGGATTTGCTGACATATGTTTATATATGTAGTTTTGTCCTTGTTTTGGTGTGAGGAACCCGTCCCAAAGTTTGTAAAAGTATTTTTGGTACACCCTGACACTGAGATCCATATCGACCAGTTACAATCTGTTTCGTGTTTTTTTATTATTATCGTGTTTTGAGTCTGCTTTTTTATTTTGCGAGTTGCTTCCAAGTTTCAAACTGAAACATCAATAGACCGCAAGTCAACAGATCCTAATTGTTGGTACAATTGGTTGAATATGCAGCCGACATTACTGGCAGCATTTTTCTTAATTGTATGATGCTGTATAATTGCGTATAGTTGTTTTGAACTTTCATTAAAATGTGTGCGCGCATGCGCAGTTAAGATTCATGTCCAGTTAAAATGTGTAAGTAGATTAAATGAAGAATCTGAAACAACTAAAATTATGCCAAACGTGTAAAATTCAGTAAACTCACAGAAGAACCTTCAAAATAATAAATAAGAAATCATTGCAAACTGTGTAGGATTCTTTGAATATATGAGAATGGGCATGCAAATTCCAGTACTATACTAGGGATATGAAACACGGATATCTCCGTTTGGTTAAGATGAAGTCACGTAGGTCACGTGACGACCGCTTAGTGACGTCTCTTCATAGAGTGACGAAAGTGGCCAGTCCGTTAGTCGGTCAGCTTCTAGGAGTCAAACCGAGCAGTTATCTTATTTTATTTTATTTTATTATTTTTTTTTAGATGTCAAAGGGTCAGCTCACAAGCCCATAGCGCTGCTTTCCTTTAGGAATATGTCTTCGCCAGATATAGAAACTATCTCCGGCTCGCTGTCCTCATGTTGGGATAAACCTGTTTGAGGAATATGTCCTCGCTAGTGACATAGAAGATAAATCCGGTCCACTCGAATCTCTGTTAGGAATCCTAAATTTGTCTTCTGCAGAAATTCAGAAGTATCCTCAGGTAGCTCAGATTCCCATTGGGAATTATTACAAGTAAGACCCTCTTTCTTTTCGTCATTTTCATAGTGCTTGCGTTGTATACAAGTGCTATAGTTTCTTTGTGCGCGGCACGTGTAAATATGTATATATAATCTTGTGTGTGACTTAGCGGTATAAAACTCTCTGTGAGAACAAAGCATGTTTGTGATCACATTTTTTTCTACTACAGTGTAACCCGGATATAAGAGAGTTGTCGGGACCGGAGACGAAGTCTCTTATATCCGAGTTTCTCTTATATCTGGGTTTGGTCTATTTTATATACATTAACACAGGCTCTACTTTGGGACCAGAGAAAATCGCTCTTATAACCGGGTTTCTCTTATATCCGGGTTACACTGTATATCATGGATATAATAACCTTAATAGGAGAAATGTAAACTGTGAGAATATTCCTTTCTTCTATAGTTCACTCGTTACACTGATAAAACATTTCTGGGAAGGTTAGAAGTACCCACGAGTGCAAACTTTTGCATTTCAAACCAATTTGGTTTACCAGATAGTCGAAAAAGATAATTTTTCATATTTTTGGAAGCGTTCCTAGTACAGTGTAACCCGGATATAAGAGAGTTGTCGGGACCGGATAAGTCTCTTATATCCGGGTTTCTCTTATATACGGGTTTGGTTTATTTTATATTTTATATACATTAACACAGGCTCTAATTTGGGACCATAGAAAATCTCTCTTATATCCGGGTTTCTCTTATATCCGGGTTGCACTGTATATCAATAAAAACTGCCTGAATTTTCAGATGCCACGTTTTCTGAATTTCAGTTCCTAGATCCTTGTATTTACTCTGCTGAATGATTTGACCGAAATATATGCATCAGCAGGATTCAGTCAGTTATATGTTGAGGCAGATTTTTCGAGCAGTAGGTTGCTATTTTTTCCTGCGGTTGACCAGTTGCCATCCAAGGCTATAAATCTGACCCATAGCTGGTGGGGGGGAGAAGAGGATTCATACCTTTCTCAAGGGTATTATTAGCACGTAATTGAATGTAATGGATTCGACTGGAAATCGAACTTGGCTCTCCGATTTTTCAATCCGTGCCGCTATCCGTTACTCCAGCAGGGATTATTATTATTAATAATAGTAGTAGTAGCAGATGTTGTTTATTTTATCTTGTCTTTATCTTATTTCATTTCATTTGATCAACCATGAGGGTGTACAGAGCACAACTGAAGAAAGATAATTTCCTTTCCTTTCTGCCTAACAAGCAGGCAAATTCAAGAATCTTAAATTATAACAACGATGCCATCTTTTGCATGCCCTGCGGACAGGAGAACGCAAGACTGCCGGGGTTGGTTTGACAAAGACGGAGGTGAAAGGCATAATTTTGCTTTACAGGGTTAGGGTAACCTCGTAAAAGAAGCTTATCAACAACGACATATCACGCTTACTCTCGCCATCTTACTTACCCTCCTCTTTCCTATCATGGACAGGGGGTCGTTGTATGAAAGAGGGACATGCACTTTATACCCTGACAAACCGAAAGGAAAACATATTTTCTAGTGTGCCTGCTGTTATGTGCTACTAAAATAAAATATAGAATTTTCGGAAGTAGATTAAAAAAAAAAATCCAATAAAGCTTTAAACAGTAAAATAAAAATGTAAAAAAAAAAACTATCGATAAACGATATTGCTTAAGAAATTATTAAAGTGATTTAAAAAGAAATATTTCCACGATTTTTGCTTTAAAATTAAAAATAACCCTTTTCTAGGTTTCATAAAAAAGTAAGGTGGCGTAATTTTTAAATCCAATAATTTACTGAATTTTTAAAATTTTAATTTTAATTTTTTTAAATTTTTATTTTTCAGTATTTTTTGATGAAGATGGAGTAAATTTTTAAAATCTCGGTGTTTTTTGTGCTTTGTTGACTTTTGTCCCTATTTTTTTATTTTTATTTATTTATTTATTTATTTTGCCTGAACGTACAAAAATATCTCCGATTCTAAGTTAGACATCGACAATTTTTATACCAGAATTTCTCTTGTCTTTCCTGTTTAAAGACACAAGGTTTAAACTTTAAGACAAGAAATTAACTTTCAAACAAGTTTTTTTTTTTTAACTTTTGTTGACTGAGTAATATTTGTTTTCTGCCAGGTACCACTCTATTTTTTAATGCGCGGTAAAAACGTTAATTAGTTTTTTAGTGTTTCCAACGATTTTTCCATAACAAGCACGTACTTTTTTACTTACTTCACGTACGTCCCCCTCATATTCTGAACCTTCCTTTGGATTTTAGAAGTTTAGAAGAAAATGATTAATATTAGGAATAAAACAATCCGCGATATAATAATTTAATTTCTTTTAAGGTTGAAACTATTTTTTCCGCGTATAAAATCTGAAATTTAATTTTATTTAAGACTAAGAAGAGCAATAAGTCTCAGAATTTTTAATGAAAAGAAAATTAAAAAATAGAAAAATACATAAGCTAAGCTAAATTGAATTAAGGGTCGAGCCTAACTACTTTTCTTTCAATAATTAAGCCAAAATCGCAGTATAATTTTATAAATAAAAAATACTTGAAATTTAAAATTATGGTTTTTGACTTTGAGTTTGACCGTTTGAAAATGCCCGGATTATGGGTAACTTTTTCTTTTCTTTTTTTTACACGAAACAATTGCATTAGATTTCCTAAATAGCCCAGAAGAATATTAAAAATCTGTCAACTTAAAAAAAAAATTGCTAATATTTTGTAACCTATTACCGTTGTCAGTGGCGCGCTAGCCAAAGTTTTCAGTTTTCTTTCACTCAGCTTGCCAATGGCAAGTGCGGCCTCTAGTGGAGTGGGCCTCCTACATCATAATGCTAACGAAACAATCACAGACAACTGTTTTAGTAATAAAAAGGAATAAGAATTTTAAAATAATCCCCACCCTGTCAGTTACTCAACTTATGGAGTTCAATGTTTGCGAGTTCATGTCTTGCCGATCTGTGCGTGTTTATAAAACAATTAAGTAAAAATTTTACAGACGAATATGAAGCACATCAAATTGTTTTAAAACTGTCTGGATTTAAAATACACTACTTCTCCTACCAAAAAGTAAGTGCAAACGACAAACCTAGACTATTTTATTTATTTATAATTTAATTACCATCATTTTTAATCGTTATTTTTAATTATTTTGTGTTAGTGTTACTGTTATTAATAAATAATAAAAAAAATATACGATTGCACTTTTGCACTTAATAGTGACTGTGAACTGCATGCAATGTTTTATTGACATTTTCGCGGGAAAACAGCGTAATGAAAAAAGGCCACAAACTTAATAAAAACAAAGTTTTATCGTCAAAATGTTTATCTCATTATTCGAATGAAAAACCAAAGTATTTTCTGATTATTTTTTAAACTTTTTAAACCTTTCTCATTCGAAATTTTGATTCAAAATCTTATTTTGTTTACTACTTACACTGTAAAGTGTAAACAAAATAAGATTTTGAATCAAACCCCGATTACGTGAACTCAAAAAGTGACTTACTGTAAGTCACTTACAGTTCACGTAATCGGGGGACGTAATAATTTTCAAAATTCTTTTTTCCGGTGAAAACACATTAATTTGGAAATTCTTGCAAAAATCAAAAATGTATTTTAATGAAACTTTCAGGATTTATTCACAAATGATTGAAATTATTTTTGAAATTTTTTGTTTTAGAAAATTTTAAGTCGAATTAGTGAAAGTAACTATTTTTGAAAAGTTTTTAAATCGTACTGATCAATGGATTTATTTTAAAATTAAAAAAATAAACAAAATATTAAAAAATAACATTCTCTCTATTTACATGTACCATACACTAAAAAATACATTTTTTCCACAAAAATTCTAATTGTGTCCTGTTTTCCATAAATATTTGTTATTTTATTTTTATTCACTAGGAAATTAATTAAATGATGGCATTCTAACAATCGTGGGCCCCTTTGTCTCCTGGCAACTACATCTAGTCCACCACTGATCATTGTAAGTGTCATAGATATAGAAGAGAAGAACCAATGATGTACAAATTGTCTTTGTGTGGGAGGGGAGAATTACCCCCTTCTTCAGGAGGTGAGGCACCCGCAAAAGAGGAAGTGCTGAGGGGATTTGGAGAATTTTTCCACGGTATTACTGTTAAGCCCACTTTAAACCTTGACTTCGTGTTACATTCGGTACCTGAAAAATAAAAAATGAAACTTTATTAGAATAATGTCTGTAGCAGATCCCCTGATATGAAACTGCGGCCCGAGCGCCCCCGTATCGTAAGCGATGAGGTCACAATGTTTTTCGTATTGAAGACGTTAAATCTGATAAGGTGAAACAAAATGGACAACATAACGAGGATAAGTTTATTATATAAAGAAGAGGTATATTGGTCTGCCAATCGTAGTAATGGTGGTCAGACTGGTCATGTCGAAGGTTGGATTGGCCCTATCGTCGGTTGGAGTTGAGATGCAGACATTCCAGCCGTGTCGACGGCTGGAATCAAGGTGCAGACGTTCTGGTTGTGCCGACTGTTGGTCGTCGCAGGTGAACGATGGTGGTCATTGCAGATGATCGCTGCTGGTCAGTTGGTCAGGTTTCGAACTGGACATGTCAGGAAGGAACAGGTAGCTGGCGTTGCAATGTTGTTTGAGCATATCAAATATCTGGTACTGGCATTGCATGTCTACTGGTCAAGTCCGATATCAAAACCTCCTGTAATAATCATAACTGTAGATGTGGGAAAGGTTACGGATGACGTGCGGGCAGCCAGTAGGGACAGAATGCCGAGAGTTGAACATGGGCAAGAAGCCAGAAGTAAGAGGCAAAGTAAAGAGAGAAAGAAAGGTAGTTCCAACTAGCATCCAGTTGGCAGACAAAAAAAAATGTCAGCGTAAATTAATACGCAGCCTGCGTATCGACCATGAATTTGGCAAGAAGTCACTATATTATGCTAAGGGAGACCAACAACAGACATGGTCTCACTAAAATGCTAAAAAATCTCTCAAAAAATGAGTTGAGATTTGCTACGCAAAAACTAAGGTCTAAAAATGCTAACATCTGTATTACAACTAGGTTCGTAATACCAACGAACTAAAAGGTAATTAGCTCATCTCTAAAATAAAATTACCAGCATATAGGGAACACGATCCAAAGGTCAAGGTTGAAATGTTCTGTTCTCTTTCGCTTTAGGAAGTGGCCAAAGGCGGCCGCAACATGTCCTAGACTGACCCTATGGAGAATTTGAGAACCTAGTTAGTCAAAATCATGATGGGTAATTTTAATATTAGAGTTAAATTAATAAAATGGACAATGAAATTTGAAAGGTATTGATTTTGTGATCATTGAATATTTAGGAAAGTTAATTCAGTTATGTGTAAAAAAAACCAAAAAACAAAGTTATTTAGTATGACCATGAATTCTGGACAATCTCCTCTCAGATGAAGAAGAAACTTGCAGCAACAGAAATATAGTTCTACAGAAAGTTACTGAAAATACCAAGGATTAAACATGTAAGTAACGATGAAGTTTAGAAAAAACCGAAACAAAAAGGATGCTTATACTTAACATCATAAAGACACAGTTGAATTTTTTAGGGCATATAAGGAAAGAGGGCTTGGAAAATTTGACACTCACAGGATATATTAAAAGCAAGAAGGACAGAAGAAAACCGTGCATAGCCTCCCTAATGAGCTTGTATCAATTAATGGCATAATAGGGTTTAGAAGAAAGAACAAAAGGACAAAATTTACTAAGATCTACAAAGGATAGAAATTGTGGAGAGCCATGATTGCCAAAGTCCTGAAGAGACAACAATTTCCTTATTCATACTTCTTCAAACATATTCCTTCCACTTATATTGTGTCTTAGTGGCTTTCATCACCTACCTTAGTGAGAAATGATAAAAAAAAATATTCCTTTAACTGCTCCATAACAAACACTGAATTTGACCCCATATGCATTAATATGAAGTGAGTTTTAAAAATTGAAGGAGAATACAAGGGAAGTAAATCACTATTTCACATGTTAAAATGATTGAAATGCTAAACTTAACAATAATTATCTTATGAGTATTTCCGTATTTAGCCATTTCTCTTATTGTATGCTACTAAAATGAATTTCTTTTACACCGATTTTTTAGTAAATATTTGAAATATTATTGATAAATATGAGAAACTATTGGAAAATATCACAAACATTATTGGTAATTATGAAAAATTATTGATAAATATCTTAATTATTATTGGAAAACATTTGAAACATTATTGATAAGGATAGACAGATACAAATGCACTTAGATATGAACAAACTCAGATAGGTAGATATGAACAAAGTCAGATATATGTATCTAGAGAGATATAAACAGGCTGAAATAGATATGAACAGACATAAATAGAGAGATAGATATGAACAAAGTCAGATATAAACAGGCTGAAATAGATATGAACAGACATAAATAGAGAGATAGATATGAACAAAGTCAGATATGAACAGGCTGAAATAGATATGAACAGACATAAATAGAGAGATAGATATGAACAAAGTCAGATATAAACAGGCTGAAATAGATATGAACAGACATAAATAGAGAGATAGATATGAACAAAGTCAGATATGAACAGGCTGAAATAGATATGAACAGACATAAATAGAGAGATAGATATGAACAAAGTCAGATATAAACAGGCTGAAATAGATATGAACAGACATAAATAGAGAGATAGATATGAACAAAGTCAGATATAAACAGGCTGAAATAGATATGAACAGACATAAATAGAGAGATAGATATGAACAAAGTCAGATATAAACAGGCTGAAATAGATATGAACAGACATAAATAGAGAGATAGATATGAACAAAGTCAGATATGAACAGGCTGAAATAGATAAACAGATGATAGCTAGATAAGAATTGACATAGATCGATTATGTGCCATGCATGATACACACATAGGCAATCATGTATCTTTCGAGACATGACTGACGAGGCAGATTTTTTTGTGCGGTAGGTTGCCATTTCTTTCTGCAGTAGACCAGTTGCTATCCAAGGCTATAGAACCCGGTCTTTCTATTTACCCATAGCTGGCGGGAGAAGAGGATTCATACCTTTCCTAAGGGTATTAGCACGTAAGTGAAAGTAATGGATTCCCAGTCGCTATCCATTACGCTACTGTGCCTCCTACATAGACATAGATAGATAGATCTGAATAGACTGAGATTATATAAATAGATATAGAGCTGGTGTATACTAGCCTTGAACCATCTAACACGGTGGGGTGGGGGTATATCAAGCCTGATTGTGGGTCCCAGCCATTGCTCCATGACCCTCACCATCTTATCAACATTTGCTTTTTTCTACCTACATTTATATATATTACAAATTAAACTAAAGACAACTGACTATTAAATTGATGAGAACTTTTCATGAATTTTGACATCATTTTGGTGCTTTTTTTTTTTTTTTTGTCCAAATCCCTGAATTTGTTTCGTTCATGCTAAGTCTCAAAAAGAACAATATAAAAATTCACTTTTCTTTTATCCATAATGTTCAATGTGTTAAAATTATTCAACTTTTTAATAAAAAAAAAAAGCTCAAGTTGATGTTAAAAATTATGCAAAACATTGATTTATTTAAGATGGAATGATCTATTATGACATGTCTCTAATTTGTATTTGGATATGTTGTATTTATTTTCTATTTTACTAATTGAATTGTTCAGCTATATTGCATATGATCCATTATTGTATATAATTAACAAAAAAATTTGTATTTTATATGTGTAGATTAAACAATTAAAATACCCAGGCTATATAAAACCTCTGATTAGAAGGATGAAAACAACTATTCATGGGCATTGAGTTGTAACACAAAGAGTGCAGGAGGGACACGTATCATAGATTCAAGTGGTGGGGGCACAATACATTTGCACCAGCCCTAGATAGATAAATAGATTTGAACAAGATAAATCTGAACAGGCTGAGATAGATAGATAGATAGATAGATAGATAGATAGATAGATAGATAGATAGATAGATTTGAACAAGATAAATCTGAATAGGCTGAGATAGATAGATAGATAGATTTGAACAAGATAAATCTGAATAGGCTGAGATAGATAGATAGATAGATAGATTTGAACAAGATAAATCTGAATAGGCTGAGATAGATAGATAGATAGATAGATAGATTTGAACAAGATAAATCTGAACAGGCTGAGATAGATAGATAGATAGATAGATAGATAGATTTGAACAAGATAAATCTGAACAGGCTGAGATAGATAGATAGATAGATAGATTTGAACAAGATAGATCTGAACAGGCTGAGAGAGATAGATCTGAACAGGCTGAGATAGAAAGATAGAGAGAGAGATAGATTTGAACAAGATAGATTTGAATACGCTGAGATAGATGTGAACAGGCTGAAATAGATAGATAGATGTGAACAGGCTGTGATAGATAGATCTGAACAGGCTGATATAGATAGATAGATAGATAGATAGATAGATAGATAGATCTGAACAGGCTGAGATAGATAGATAGATCTGAACAGGCTGAGATAGATAGATAGATCTGAACAGGCTGAGATAGATAGATAGATAGATAGATCTGAACAGGCTGAGATAGATAGATAGATCTGAACAGGCTGAGATAGATAGATAGATCTGAACAAGATAAATCTGAACAGGCTGAGATAGATAGATAGATAGATAGATAGATTTGAACAAGATAAATCTGAATAGGCTGAGATAGATAGATAGATAGATAGATAGATTTGAACAAGATAAATCTGAACAGGCTGAGATAGATAGATAGATAGATTTGAACAAGATAGATCTGAACAGGCTGAGAGAGATAGATCTGAACAGGCTGAGATAGAAAGATAGATAGAGAGAGAGAGAGAGATTTGAACAAGATAGATTTGAATAGGCTGAGATAGATGTGAACAGGCTGAAATAGATAGATAGATGTGAACAGGCTGTGATAGATAGATCTGAACAGGCTGATATAGATAGATAGATAGATAGATCTGAACAGGCTGAGATAGATAGATAGATCTGAACAGGCTGAGATAGATAGATAGATAGATAGATAGATAGATAGATAGATAGATAGATAGATAGATCTGAACAGGCTGAGATAGATAGATAGATCTGAACAGGCTGAGATAGATAGATAGATCTGAACAAGCTGAGATAGATAGATAGATAGATAGATAGATAGATCTGAACAGGCTGAGATAGATAGATAGATCTGAACAGGCTGAGATAGATAGATAGATAGATAGATCTGAACAGGCTGAGATAGATAGATAGATAGATCTGAACAGGCTGAGATAGATAGATCTGAACAGGCTGAGATAGATCTGAACAGGCTCAGATAGATAGATCTGAACAGGCTGAGATAGATAGATAGATCTGAACAGGCTGAGATAGATAGATCTGAACAGGCTGAGATAGATCTGAACAGGCTGAGATAGATAGATCTGAACAGGCTGAGAGAGATAGATAGATCTGAACAGGCTGAGATAGATAGATAGATCTGAACAGGCTGAGATAGATAGATAGATAGATAGATAGATAGATAGATAGATAGATCTGAACAGGCTGAGATAGATAGATAGATAGATAGATCTGAACAGGCTGAGATAGATAGATAGATCTGAACAGGCTGAGATAGATAGATAGATAGATAGATAGATAGATAGATCTGAACAGGCTGAGATAGATAGATAGATCTGAACAGGCTGAGATAGATAGATAGATCTGAACAGGCTGCGATAGATAGATAGATCTGAACAGGCTGAGATAGATAGATAGATCTGAACAGGCTGCGATAGATAGATAGATAGATAGATCTGAACAGGCTGAGATAGATAGATAGATAGATCTGAACAGGCTGAGATAGATAGATAGATAGATCTGAACAGGCTGAGATAGATAGATCTGAACAGGCTGAGATAGATCTGAACAGGCTGAGATAGATAGATCTGAACAGGCTGAGATAGATAGATAGATCTGAACAGGCTGAGATAGATAGATCTGAACAGGCTGAGATAGATAGATCTGAACAGGCTGAGATAGATAGATAGATCTGAACAGGCTGAGAGAGATAGATAGATCTGAACAGGCTGAGATAGATAGATAGATCTGAACAGGCTGAGATAGATAGATAGATAGATAGATAGATAGATAGATAGATCTGAACAGGCTGAGATAGATAGATAGATAGATCTGAACAGGCTGAGATAGATAGATAGATAGATCTGAACAGGCTGAGATAGATAGATAGATAGATAGATCTGAACAGGCTGAGATAGATAGATAGATAGATCTGAACAGGCTGAGATAGATAGATAGATAGATAGATCTGAACAGGCTGAGATAGATAGATAGATCTGAACAGGCTGAGATAGATAGATAGATAGATAGATAGATAGATAGATCTGAACAGGCTGAGATAGATAGATAGATAGATCTGAACAGGCTGAGATAGATAGATAGATAGATAGATAGATAGATAGATAGATAGATAGATCTGAACAGGCTGGATAGATAGATAGATAGATCTGAACAGGCTGAGATAGATAGATAGATAGATAGATCTGAACAGGCTGAGATAGATAGATAGATCTGAACAGGCTGATATAGATAGATAGATAGATCTGAACAGAGCTAGATAGATAGATATGAAAAGACAGAGATAAATATGAATAGAGATAGTTATGAACAGACATAGACAGATGAATAGATATCTGACAGGCACATAGATATGAACATACTGAGATATATCTAGATAGATAGATAAATAGACAGACAGACATGAATAGATAAATCTTGCATTATTATAATCCCAATCTGAATTTTCTTGGATATAAAGTTACATTGGTTTATCTTTTGCTCCAAAATGATGTTCCATACGAAGAAATGCCAAGCATATCAACATTAAAAGACGACATCTTTGGTTTCATGGAAAGCTGATCTGCACTTTTCCCTCTTCATTTGCTGCCTATTCTTGGAAAGGTTCTCATCTTACTTGAGGCTCAGTCAACACTTAAATCAGTCAGCAACTAAAAAAACTCAAGCCTTCATTGCCATTTACTCAAACGAGTATAGAAACTCAAAATATGTATTGTTAGTCACCATTACCAAACGATTTTCAGGATAGATTACCAAATTGCACTTTTTAGCAAAGCAGGTTCAGATATGCGGACATGCGTTGTGATCTTATGGATATTACCTCGGAATGAGAAAACGGACAGCCGAGTTCAAATTCTATTCAAGCTCATTACATTTACTTATGCACAAATACCTTTGGGAAAGGTATGAATCCATCTCTTCTCCAATCTATGGGTTAAATAGCAGGAGAGACTAAAAAATAGTAATAAAAATTTTGGTTAAAAAATATAATCCATTAATTATTTAGAAAAAGATAAGTTTAAAATATATATATATATATATATATATATATATATATATATATATATATATATATACACCTCAAGCTTTGGTCATTCAGTCAGTTGATTGCCATATATGGTAGGACCTTGGTAAACAACCACTCTGCACACAGAAAGAAATTGCAGTCTACTGCAGAAAAATCTTCTACATAGTTAGTCATGAATCAAAAGACATGATCACCAAAGTCTGTATCACAATTGGCATTTAACTGATTGACTGACCAATGGTTGACATATATATATATATACTAGCTTAAAAGTCACCAACATTTAAGCTAACTCCAGTGTAGGGCTCTCGATTGGGCCTTCATCACAATAGGTCAGGAAGAGTATATGTGATAGCAACAAACTATAGAACTCAAAATTGATCACTGAATTCATTTAAGTATTGCATTAATACTTAGGGTTACCTTTCAAAGGTGTAACAATAATTCTTCTGCCACCAATTCATATAAAGACAATTTGATATACATGAGGTGTTACTTTCCATACAAACAATTACTTTTATTTCTTGGGTGACTTTCGCTGGATTTCAATTATACCCAAATTTATTTCCAAGTTATAAAAATTATTATCGTATAAAAAAATTTGTCACAAAAAAATTGCATAAAAAAAAACAAAAAACGAAAACAGTCACAGTAATGAAAACTTGCAAATCAAGAATTTCAGAATTGTGGGGCTGCATGCAGAATATTTTTAGTTGGCTCACTAAGCCAGCATGGTTCCAAAATGGTATGATATATTGTATATACAGCCTATGGGAATAAAGTTTGAAAAGTGTGACACAGTGACACACTGTCATTTGCATTTATTACATATCTATTTCCCTTATGTATTTATAAAATTAATTTTACATTACTAGCATATATATATATATATATATATATATATATATATATATATATATATATATATTTATGCTCACATTCACCATTTGAGCATGATGCAGAAAAGGTAATTTTTAACAGCTGCTGCTTTAATTCATCACGCCATGTAAGAATTCCTTTTCTCTGCCATACCCCAACAGCATAGGGCTAAGTGTCTATGACTGATGTTTTGATCTCAGCAACTGGAAGCAACTGGATGTCTAGCCACACTGATGAGCTACAATACAGCAAAACAGTTTGTCTGTGGATGACTATTCATGCTTTCTTTCACTGATTAAGCACTATGCAGAAAAAGGAATATTAAACGTCTACTGCTGCTTTAATTCATCACTCTTTGTAAGAATTCCATTTCTCTGCCATGTGCCAATAGACTAGTGCTAAAAGTCTCTGACTGACATACTAATGTTCAAGTTTTGATCTCGGCTTGAAGCAACTGAATGTCTAGCCACACTGATGAGCTATGATTCAGTGAATTTTTGACGGTTGCTGCTGCTTTAATGCATCTTTCTAAGAACTGAGAAAATATGGCGGTCAGTATTGCATTTATATTGCACGTATATAATGTGTTAAAAAAATCAATTTCTCTGATGTGTGTCAATACCCTAGGGGTAGGAGACTCTGACTGATATCAGATTGGTAGAGTTTTCAACCCGGCTTGAAGCAAACAGATGTCTTGGCACACTGATTAGCTGTAATACAGCAAAACAGGCTAACAGTCTCTCTGTGGTTGAATATATATATATATATATATATATATATATATATATATATACACACACACATTATACTTATCTTTCTCTAAAGAATTAATTGATTTTATTTTTTTGATCCCACATTTTTTTTTACTACAAACATTTATAGAATTTAAAGTTTGCATTTTTTGTGTGTATTGTATGGAGCAGTATATGTTTACATATGGCAATCACTAAAAAAACATAAAAAACTTGGATTTCTATTATGGACCATTTATTTCTTTTTATAGTGACTATAGTGAAACAAAGTTCTCACTGTCTATTTTCCTTTTGGTATAGGAGTTAGGATGAGTAACTATAAGTATTATATTAATGGTCGTGCTGTAGTCAGCCTTACACAGAGTGGAAACAATCAAAGAAATGTTTGTACTTAGTTTATCACTGGAGGTTTTAACACAATTATAAGATGTCTGTTTTCTTTTTCTTGATCCAGAAGTTAGGGTAACTAAGTATAAGCATCGTTACAATGGTCACACTCAAGTCAACCTTGCACTGAGTTGGAACAACCAAGCAGAAAGCTTGACTTACTTCATTGGTGGAGGTTTTTGGAAGACATGTACAAGTGCTATGTATTGGAAAGTGAAAAGGGAGTCCAGTCATCAGTAGACCAGGGAAACTAACATTCCACAGCAGGAACGTAATTACCATGTTGTGCTACATGTTGGAGCAAGGGGAAGAAAGAGATTGAGGCAGTAAAATGTTTGTTTTTTTATAGACTTAACCACTGCCGTCTAACAGTGATTGACTACACCACGTAATCATATTTTCAGTTCCTTTACTCTTAGCATCATGGGAAAATGTATTTGGTTTTCCTTTTTTTTTTTTATTATTCATTATTATTATTTTATTTGGCAGTTTACTTCCTTTTTCCACACATTATTTTTGGTGGATGCCCATATTTAAGTAGACGCTCTGTTTATTTATACAGTATTTATTTCATCTACCCTATCTCTATATTGAGATCTTTCTCTCCATGTACTAATGCTTCCAAGTACTACTTTTTTGTATTAGGTTGGTACAAAAATAATAACGTAATAATGTAGTTTTTTGACGTTAAAAAATACGTCAAAAAACAACATTATTTTTGCACCAACCTAATGT
>OZ010603.1:60434784-60497284 GCA_963932145.1 Acanthosepion lycidas | reverse complement strand
TCTTCATACATTCCTTCACTACCTTCTGCAAGATTTTTTGTAGTTTCCTTTCCACGTCTGCTATCAACACTGTGTAAAATGCATATCTTATGTTGTTAAGATTGTGGCTGCCAATTAAGAATCCTGGTAGGACTTCTAATTCTCTGTGAATCACCTCACTACACAGGTTGAATAAGTCTTGTGAGATGACCCATCCTTGTCTTACACCCCTTTCTACTTTTGTATATTTACTGAATTTATTTTGTTTTTGTATGCAGGCTGTTTGTTCAAAGTATAGGTTCTAGATTATTCTAATATCCTTCCTAAATTTTGATTTTGTTCCTAATGCACAATGCCTTTTCAATCCCACCAGACACAGGGCATTCACCTTCTTCAGATGCAACTCAACTTTTGAAGTAGTTAATAGTGGTTAATCTAATATTTCCGAAGGATATTTTTCACTCCACATTGTTGTAAACAAACCATTTTTCATCACCTGCGATTGTTCTTTTCAAAAATAAGTAACTCTTGTTTCATTTGAATAGGGAATTGCAGATGGTAATACAGTCCACTAAATGTTTTTTAGTTAACTCACAAGACTTACAAACATCTTAGTGATTCATCTACGTGTATTTAAATGCTTTACAATTTTTATATGAGTCATGTGGGGTATCTTTGTGATGTCACATGTTGTATGACCTGGATTATTTTTTACCAGTATTTTGATTTACTCATTATGAATGACTGCAGGCTTGCCAGAACTTTTAGACGTCTGTCGGATCAAATTTTCCACTTCTTAACCATGCAAACCACTTAATGAATAGTACTCTCAGCTATGACACCATCTCAATAAATGGCACATATCTCTTTTTGTTGTTTGTACAGAGTATGATTTCCTTTCCAGAAATAAAACAGTATCAAATGACAAAAATGCATCTCATTTGCATCCATTTTCACTTTTAACGAAAAAAACACTTAAAATTCACAATCCACACAAAAATTGTATAGAAAGATGCACACACACACACACACACACACACACACACACACAAGTTTATATCCATAACTATACAGCAAAATGATGAAAAAGGATTTCTTTTATACAATAAAACTATATTTTTCAACATTATCACTTTATTGTCAAGGCACTTAATTAATGAGAATATTAATAACAGAAAATGATGTACTGAAATGGGTCAGACCACAGTATGAAACCTGTTGTTTCATTATGAGAGGCCATAAACCCCTTTCTGTATTGATAGATAGATAGCAACAGACTGAGATGGATAGATAAATAGAAACTGACTGAGATAGATAGATTGGAACAGTTACAAATATATGAGACAGGACAACTGTTCATAAGTATCTTTCCTTCCCGTCTCCCTGCTATGGGTTAAATAGAGGAGTAAACTGGACACTTGGGCCTTGGGTGGCAGCTGGTCTCATAAGAAAAACCTGACTTTAAAATGGAGAAGGCAAATGGAAAATAATCAACTGTTTTTACAAGAAGGCATCTATGGAGGGGGGTATGGTGACCTATGCCCTGAAGGAGGTGGCATTATAAAATTGAAGAAACATTTAGAAATGGCACAGTCCTTTTATGTCTGAAATGGATAACATGCAAGAGATCAATAATTTTTTATGCCAACAGCTGGAGGATACAATAGCACCTTTTCAAGAATCACCTCCTGGCAAATAATGGAAATCAGTCAATTTTTTTTTTTTTTTTTTTTTTTTGGACAATGCCAATTTTAACAATTCCAAACCAGAGATAAATGCAGTGAAAATGGTTTCTGATATTGGTATCACTGTAGATAGATAGTTAGATAGATAATGTTTATTTTGGTGAGAGATTCTTCAATCAGTTCTTACTCAAGCTAGAAACTGCTTTTCCATTAAACAATTTTTCTCTCCAGAATCTATCTATAAGTCTACCATTCGCCTATGCTCAGAATATTGCTGCTATTTACCTTGAAATCTTTGATAAAATTCAAGAAGAATCAGCAATATTATTGATCTTGATCTGGTAACTTGACTTCAGTCCCTTTCCAACTGCCATAACGTTGCCTCCCTGTGCCTTTTCTATAAATACCTTTATGGTAATTGTTCAGATGAGCTCTTCACTATGATACCTAGACTTTTTTTAATTTAAGTGCAGTACAAGACTGGCGTCAAGATCTCTTCAATTTACAGTTGAACTGGTTAGATGTAACTGTAAATTATATGCTAACAGTTTCTTTTCTTGCACTTCTCACTTGTGGAATTCTTGCTCCATGCTTTCCAGTCAATTTTAATCTGCAAAAATTTAAATGAAATGTCAATCACTATCTACTGTCCTCTGGACTACACTTTTCCCTTTCCTGCTCATTATTAATGTTTCTATTCCTAATTCTTTCTTGCCCTCTAACCTTTTGTCTCTTAGTCGCTTTACTCCCTTGCATGGGGTGATAGTGATTTATAAAAAGCAATATGGATACCCTGAAAAAGATAATTTCTATGAAATGCTAGTTAAATATCCCCTGGGCTAGATATCTTAATTAAGATACGAGACTCTTTAAATCAATACATGTTTGCTACAAAACACACCTCCTAGTAGTTGCAGTAGCAATATGATATCAGCACTGAATAGGAATCATTACTTGTATTCAGAAAGAAAAAAAAAGAAAATCTAAAACGCAGCAAGGCAAGTGGTCTCGGTTATAGTGCATAATTACACTGCAATGTCATTTCTCTTTTGCAGTCTGTCCATTGAGCATGAGCCACCCATCAGCTAACAGCCCCAGCCATTCTTCATCCCTGCCACACTTTCAACATAACTTGCAGCAACCCAGAAGATAGTGTATCTGTTGCTTGTTCAAAACTTTAGGATAGATGTAACAGGAACAAAATTATATATATATATATATATATATATATATATATTTCATATATATATATATATTTCATATATATTTCATATATATATATATATATATATATATTTCATATATATATATATATTTCATATATATATATATATATATATATATATTTCATATATATATATATATATATTTCATATATATATATATATATATATATTTCATATATATTTCATATATATATATATATATATATATTTCATATATATATATATATTTCATATATATATATATATATATATATATATTTCATATATATATATATATATATTTCATATATATATATATATATTTCATATATATATATATATATATATTTCATATATATATTTCATATATATATATATATTTCATATATATATATATATATATATTTCATATATATATATATATATTTCATATATATATATATATATATTTCATATATATATATATTTCATATATATATATATATATATTTCATATATATATATATTTCATATATATATATATATATATTTCATATATATATATATATATTTCATATATATATATATATATATTTCATATATATATATATATATTTCATATATATATATATATATATATATATATTTCATATATATATATATATATATATATATGTATATATATATTTCATATATATATATATATATATATATATTCAAACATGTTTCATTGAATAATATAGGCATAGTATTTTCTATTATTTTTATAATAAACCTTTCTAGTTCTCTAATCATCTACTCAAGTAGTAATCAAGTTGAAATTCCTCAAGGAAGGCGCCATAGTTTGTTATTATTGATAAGGGATTATTACAAAAATAAATAGGCATAATATGTCGATATTATTCAATTAAAAATGTTTGAATGAAGATCTGCTGCTTAAATATATATATATATATATATATATATATATATATATATATATATATATATATATTACTGTGAAGAAGAGGAGGAGTAAGTTATGAATTCAGAATTATTACTCAGCAAAATAGTCAGTTCCCTATTTTACGACTTGTACTGCTACTACTATTTAATAACAGTACAAGTATAGAAAAAACAATTACTTAAGGGTTCAGTGTAAGTCAGTTATGGGCAACCTTCTCCAACAAGTGAGTTGCACAAGATATGGCACATCATAAGGCAGGCTGCACTACAAGTGCTTCGGTCATTTTCACTACATAAGACCATACATGTAAGCATTATTATTACTAAGTTTTAGTATAGTATTATAACTGATGACAGCTGCATCTGATTTATTTCTGACTTATTCATTTGACTATACAAAAAACATTTTTTTTTTTAAATGAAAAAATATATTTTGTCTTGAGAGAAAAAAAAATTATTATAAAAGTTTCTGGTTTCTGGTTCTAAAGCAAAAGATTTTTACACTTATGATCTTCCTTAGTGAAATTTACCAATGCTGAAAATGTTACCTCTAACCAAAATTACAAATTTCAAGAAATATTGTATTTAATCATTAATATATATTTTTGGTTAAGTATAAGCAAATGTAAGTAAAGAAATGAGAGCAAACATTATAAGCAAAGGTTTACAAGTAGATCTGGTTGTCTATTCACTCTCCTCTCCAGTTTTTTAAACAGGAATAGAAATTTCTCCCGTGTTTCCTGTTTAGGATTGGGTTTCTGGTTCCTTTAAAGTCTTCTCATTCTCTTTCACTCCCAGTAGCCCTTTGTGTCTTAGCAGCATTATCACCTTGTGTGGGGTGAATTGATATATATATATTTATATATATATATATATATATATATATATATATATATATATATATATATATATATATTTGGATGTTACACTGAAAACATGTTAAAAACACTACACAGTTTCAGTTGTGTTTCGATGTGTATCAATTTACAATTATCTGATGAGATGCTCATCAGATAATTGTAATTTAATAGCAAGTGAACAATTTATTTAGATTTAAAAGAAAAATACAACCTCTTTTTACAAAAAAAAAGGTAGGATTATAAGGTTTGTGAGATTTACTCTGATCAACCAATTAAATATGACCTACTTAGAACGTAAAAAATATTATAAGTATTAAAAATTATTAAAAGATATTAAAATATTTACAATTATTAAAACATATTAAAAATACTAAAATATTTAAAATTATTAAAATATTTAAAAATATTAAAAATATCAAAATATTAAAAAATTTGAAAATAAATTTCTAGTATTTTCAAATTCACCAAGTAAAATAGAATAGAAAATTATACTGCATAAATAGGAGTAGAGTCAATGCATGAGGTGTTCATGGGGGTTGGGGGTTGGGGGTCACAGGAATATGAGGGAGTCTTAATCTCCACTCCAACCTATTCAAAGAAAGCATAATTAAAAAATTTTATTAAATATCTAAATGCAGAAATTTAATCAAATAATCCTAAGACTTTCTAAATTAACCATAAGAACAAAAATCCTTACCAAAACATTGATCCCAAACTATATCTTCCATAACTATTTCTGTTTGGATCTCACCTTAAGAACCTCAAGACCCTGGAACAGTCTCTGTACCATTATTATTATTATTATTATTATTATTATCTCTTCTTCCTCAGTTTTTTTTTTTCAACCAGAGATCTTGCATTATGGGTGTTCTCAACTAAGTCGTACCATCTCAAACAAAGGTTTCAGAATATTTGTGGAGCCAAACAATACAGACTGCTGAAGCAATGGGTTACACAGCTTTATTCTGTTTTTCTTAATATAGAGGACTAAGTTCGGTGGTATAAACCTCGGCACCCCAATGATAACTGGTACAACAGTGGCCTGAACATCCCACATTATATCAACCTAAATGCAGAGATCAGTGTACTTTTTAAGCATTCCAATTTCTTTGGCCTTGTGGTCACCATAAACTATATCACTGAGGAGGCATTTTCTTGTTTTGTTTTTTGTTTAACAATGGTGATGTCTGGCTTAGTGTTATCAAGGATGCAATTTGTTTGAATGTTGAAATCCCATAAGGTCATAACTTGAGCATTTTCGATCACCAGCCCTGATTTCTGGCAGTACCATTTCAGTACATGTCGATGGGAGGCAACGTTATCATGGCAGTGCATAATTACATATCATCATCACCATTATTATTATTATTATTATTATTAGACCACTTCTCAATTGCTGCTGTTGCCTGGCCCTCCCTGACTTGGGGTGCTAGCACCTGTTAATTCCCAACTATGGGCAAACAGTTAACCCCTAAACTGAGGTTAAAACACTATGAAAGTATAAAAATAGATTTTTATAGGGAAAATACCAGAAATACATTTTTGTAAAAATATTACTAATGCTCTCAAGAAAATTACATTTTGGTATTAAAAAGTTGATATGCTCCAAAACAAACAAAATAAATTATTATTGTTGTTGATGTTGATATTATTATTATTAACCTATTCACCCCAAGTAAGGTGATAATGCAACTAAGACTCAAGGCTCTACTGGAAGTTACAGAGTATGAGAAAACTTTAGAAGGCACCAGAAAAACAATCTTAAACAGGAAATAACTCTGAACTCTTGTTCAAAAAACCATGGAGGAGTATGAACCAGAAGATAGGTAAACCTATCTACTCCTATTAACTGATAAAATTTTCTGCACTGACCAGTCTGAAATTATTTTTAATAAAGATAACATTTTTTTTTTTGTTTTTTTATAATATATTTTTTGTTGTTGTTGTTGTCACTGTTATTATTATTATTGTATTATAATTGTGCTTGGCCCTCCTTTCATTAGTTTGTACAACTGTTACGTCCTGCCAATACCTCATGATTAATAGACTATTCTATTTTGATCATGGGAAAAGAGGGAAAAAGACACTACTTGGTTTCAGTGAGAAAATGAAAGAAGGGAAGATAGAAGTAGAAAAAGAGAATCAGATTAAACTGATAAGTTAGGTACTACACTTTGATCTTAGCCAAAAGTACAAGAAACCCTTTTTCTGGCACACAACTGGCAAAAACTGAGTAAGGTAATGACCAAAAATCCAGTTATCTTAAATAAAATAACATTGTCTGCTGAATTATTTCTAAATTATTATTATTATTAAGAGAAATGTTTGTAAAACAGGGTATTTGGCTAGTTTTTTTTTATTATTATTATTAGTAGTAGTATAACTATTATGATAACAGTAGAAACTAACATATACAGTTTGATAAATAGTTGCAGTGCTTTAATTGTTGGGAAGGTTACAGCCCTCTCATTTTTTGCTGGAACAGAAAACTAAACACAATCCTTAATCATGTTCTCCTCTATGTGGGGGGGGGTCTTATTCAGGAAAGATATCTGCAAAGTGTTGTCAAGCTTTTGAAGGTTGTCCTTATGTTATATGGAGCACAGATCCTTTGTATTTCCTCTGATAACTCCTTCACATAAAGCAGGCAGACTGTTTTCTGAGTGTTGTCCTCTTGTACCCACCTATCCCAGTTTTTTGGGGCTTCTGCCATGTACCCAGGGTAGTTGTTATGTTGTAGGGTACTACTTATAATGACCAATTCTTTATCTCATGTCTCTGGGTCACCACTTATGACTTTTGCTTGGTGTTGTAAGCAGCAGACAATCCCTTTCTTTACGCTGTATAGATGGTGGGAGTTGAAATTGAGGTACTGTCCAGTGAATGTTGGTTTACGGTATATGGATGTTTTGAACCCATGCTCTGTTCAAGATATTAGAACATCCAGGAATTGGGAGTGTGTTGTTACTCTCTTTCTCCATCATGATGCATCAAAGTTCTTATTGAGTTCACATGGTCCAGTAGAATCTGAACATCTTCCTGGTGTGGCTAGAGTATGAAGGTGCCATCAATATACCTTAGCCATATAGTTGGCTTTAGAGATATAGATTCTTAATGCCATTTCCTCAAAGTATTCCATGTGTATATTCGCCATTGATGGTGATAATGGTGAGCCCATTGCTAAGCCCTCATCCTGTCGATATATTAGGTTGGTGCAAAAATAATGACGTAATAATGTCGTTTTTTGACGTTAAAAAATACGTCAAAAAACGACATTAATACGTCATTATTTTTGCACCAACCTAATATGTGTGATTGCATTCCAAAGTGTGTTATTCGTGTACAGAAAGTTAACATCTCATCAGATTATCTATTGGAATACTGGTCCGTTCTTCTAGGGATGAGTCAGAGGCCAATCTGTCTCTGACTACTGAGAGTGTCTACTCCGTGGGTACCTTGGTGTACAAACTCCCCACATCCAAGCTCACCATCTAGTTGGATAGGATGGGAGCATCTTTGATTATTTCCACGAGGTGGGTGGAGTTTCGGACATATGAAGGAGACTTTCTGAACAGTGGGTCAATTATATCTACAAGGAAGTGACTCAGAGGGTGGCACACAGAGCTTTGGCAACTAACAATCGGCCTAAGTGGAATACCGTCGTTGTGAATCTTAGGAAGACTGTATATGTGAGGTAGCTTGGTGTAATGCTGCAATAACTGCCTATACATCTTAGATGCGAAGTGATCCTTGTTCTTGATTAGTATCTGTGATAGTTTGTGTTCCATTTTCATTATAGGATCCTTTTTTATTTTGTTGTAGCTACCATTGCTAATAAGGTCTTCCAGCTTACTTGTATAATCTGATTTTCTCATCACTACAGTCGCATTGCCTTTGTCAGCCAGTAGTATGATGATGTTTTCATTCCTCTGTAAGGATCCGATTGCCAGCCTCTCCAGTTTTGTGATGTTTGGATTGGGCGGCTTAGCCTTCTTCAACGTCTGTCTTACCTTCCATCTCGGTTCATCTGCCTGAGCCTGAGGAAAGTTCAAAGCCACCTCCTCAACTCTGGCAATGATGTCCAAGTATGGCACTTGCTTGATGGTTGTGGTGAAGTTGAGACCCTTATTCAATACTGACTCCTCAGAGGCACTCAGCTGATATTGGCTTATGTTGACTACTGCTTTCAGTGGTGAGTGATGGACCTTGTGTGTCACCTTCTGATCTTTCAATCTGTTTAATTTTTGTATCTGGCAAGCCTTGACTACATCAAATTCATGTCTGAAGGATTTATCCAGGTCATTTTGGATCCTTCTTTGGTCTTCTTCATTGGTAATTCTGTTGAAGAAATCCTCAAGCCTCTGGAAGACATGAGCTTGTAGTCTCTTTTATCCAACGATTATACTGGATTCTCTCTTGGACAAGGGCATGTAATGCTTTTTCTGCAACCAGACGGGCTCTCCTTGAATTGACGGGAAGTCTTAGTGCCAAGCCTGAAGGGATGAGTTGTAGATCTCTACATCAATGTAGGAATGTCATATGGTTTGATATTCATGCCAAAGTGTGAGTTCAATACCTGGTTAAGGCAGTGGAGAACTTGGAGAGGGGAATTAAAAGGAGATAACTGACATCCATTAAACATGGCACGTGGAACTAAAGCAGTCTACCCTAGTGAGCAAAGTAAAGGGTTCAGTTTGACATTCCAACCACTGGAAGAAAGCCGGAGTGTACAACGGACAAAATGTAATAAATATGGCGACAAAGATGAGGACAATAGTTCGAATAATGTAAATAGTGTCCTCATCTTTGTTGTTATTATCACAATGCTTTGGCTTTCTGGGATGAGAAGTTATCATTATTTACATTCAGACTATTGTCCTCATCTTTGTTGTTATTATCACAATGCTTTGGCTTTCTGGGATGAGGAGTTATTATTTGCATTCAGATGGTTGTCCTCATCTTTGTTGTTATTATCACAATGCTTTGGCTTTCTGGGATGAGGAGTTATCATTATTTACATTCAGACTATTTTCCTCATCTTTGTTGTTATTATCACAATGTTTTGGCTTTCTGGGATGAGGAGTTATTATTTACATTCAGATGGTTGTCCTCATCTTTGTTGTTATTATCACAATGCTTTGGCTTTCTGGGATGAGGAGTTATCATTATTTACATTCAGACTATTGTCTTCATCTTTGTTGTTATTATCACAATGTTTTGGCTTTCTGGGATGAGGAGTTATCATTATTTACATTCAGACTATTTTCCTCATCTTTGTTGTTATTATCACAATGCTTTGGCTTTCTGGGATGAGGAGTTACCATTATTTACATTCAGATGGTTGTCCTCATCTTTGTTGTTATTATCACAATGCTTTGGCTTTCTGGGATGAGGAGTTATCATTATTTACATTCAGACTATTGTCTTCATCTTTGTTGTTATTATCACAATGTTTTGGCTTTCTGGGATGAGGAGTTATCATTATTTACATTCAGACTATTTTCCTCATCTTTGTTGTTATTATCACAATGCTTTGGCTTTCTGGGATGAGGAGTTACCATTATTTACATTCAGATGGTTGTCCTCATCTTTGTTGTTATTATCACAATGTTTTGACTTTCTGGGATGAGGAGTTATCATTATTTACATTCAGACTATTGTCCTCATCTGGAAAACACTGCATCTGAAACATTGTGATAATAACAACAAAGATGAGGTCAATATTCCACATGTAAATAATGCAAATAATAGGAGGATCAGATAAAAAAAAAGATTAGAATCAGGAATCTTTAAAAATTAACATCTGAATTAGCACAACCACTTTTAACATCTGATTTAACCTCCACCCAACTTTTTATCTGTGGTTCTTTTGCCTATATACAGAAAGCATAAGCCAACAGTTGAACAAGTTTGAAGATTCACACTGAGTACCTGGTTAGTGACATTGGTTAACACTGATAGAAAGAAAATTTCACTTAGCAGTTAATTTGTTATCTTTGTTTTTTAGCAATTTCATTCCAAGCAAGGCAATAAAGTCACTAGGACACATGGGTTTACTGACTGTTAGAGAATATGAGAGAAACTACTATTAAGAAGAAAGCAAAATAAAAGAATAAGAATTAAGGAAGATGATAATGATTGACATTGAATTTAAATGATTGACTGGGAAGCAGGAATCAGGAAGAGATTTTCACAAGCAAGAAGTGCAATAAAAGAAACTGTTAATGTAGAAAATACATTTATATCTAGCTATTTCAACTGTAAAATGATGAGACCTAGCTGCCAATCTAGTACTGCTCTTAAATTCATAAAGTCTAGGTACCAAAGAGGATAGCTCATCAGAATAATTACCATGAACATACTTATCAGATTAAGAAACTGTTAGCATAGAACTTATGGTTACATCTAGCCATTTCAACTGTAAAATGATGAGACCTAACTGCCAATCTAGTACTGCTCTTAAATTCATAAAGTCTACATACCAAAGAGGAAAGTTCATCAGAACAAATTACCATGAAAATATTTATAGAAAAAAATCTCATAAAATCTGTAAAATCCTTGAATATAATAACAATTAGCAACCATTTTGCAAAGCCAGTGCATATGATCCCCAAACTCCCTGACAAATCTAATTGGGGCTCCAGGCAGTGCCTTGTGATCCTTGCTTTCTTATCAACATTTGTTTTTTTTTCTACCTACATTTATACAGTGTAACCTGTATATAAGAGACCCAGATATAAGAGAAACCCGGATATAATATCCGCGTTACACTGTATATGTAAATTAAACTAAGCACAACTATTAATAGGATGAAAAAATTTTGAGGTCATTTTGGGATCTGTAAAAGCAAATTCCGTCCAAATCCATGAATTTGTTTTGCTCATGCTAAGTCTCAAAAAAAAACATTCATTTTTTTATCCATAATGTTCAATGTGTTAAAATTCTTCAACTTTTCAACAAAAAAAATCTTCAGTTGATATTAAAAATTGCTGCAAAACATTGTTGATTTATTTAAAATGGAATGATCTATTATGACATGTCTCTAATTTGTATTTAGATACATTGGATTTAGTTTCAATTTTTACTAGTTGAATTGTTCACCTATATTGCATATGATTCATTATTGTGTATAATTAGGTTACAATAAAATTTGTATTTTATATGAATACTGCCTTATAAAAAGTAACATATGGACAGTCCCCAGGTCATAGACTGGGAGGTGGGCATATTATAGATTCAGTTGGAACCCATAAGACCCTTGGACTGGCCCTGCATAAAACAAATAAAACCTTATCATTCATCTCAATGTTAACTGAACACCTTTGTATTTGCCTGACGAAATGTTATATAAAATTCATTATTTTTATCCATAATGTTGAACGTGTTAATTATTCAACTTTTTAAGAAGAAAAATCTCAAGTCAATGTTAAAAATTGTCACAAAATATTGTTGATTTATTTAAGATAGAATGATCTATTATGACATGTCTCTAATTTGTATTTAGATAGATTGTATTCATTTTCAGTTGAATCATTCACCTATATTGCATATGATACATTAATTGTACTTAATTAGGTTACAACAAAATTTCTATTTTATGTGAATACAACCTTATAAAAATGTGTAAAAATTATTCAACTTTTAACAAAAAAATGTTACAATAAAATGTATATTTTATATGAATACTGCTTTATGAGCATTGAGATTTAATAGTGGGAGCCCCATATCATAGATTCAGGTTACGCAACCCTTGCACTGGTCTTGATTTTGTTTGTAATTGTCTTTTAGTAAATCTTTACCTAATTACAAGGCCCAAGGGCTACACAAGGTAGTGGGTAACTGAAAGAGGTTTTTATATAAGAAAGAAGAGGAAGCAAGTACAGAATATGAGGATATGTATGATAGATAAAGGTTGACTCTAGACTTGAAGAGGTTAAGTGATCAAGGAAGTATCATCTGGGAGTCTTATTTTAATTGAGTGCTTAAAAAGAAAACTGAAAAGAGATTGAACTGCTGGACTGGTAAAGCTCATTACCACAAATTAACCATGAAATAAAATTCTACTTTTCAAACCTCGGTTAAAATGCATCTTTCTTCTGTGATTAGTTATTTAAAACCTCATTTATCCCATTAGCTGTTTTATAGGGGACATTGGTAGAGTAGACAACAGGAGGCTCAGGAAATGTGAGGTTATAACAAATATGCTTGGTTGGTGAGTATTTTTTCTAATCTTGGAAAAATTATGCAATCCTTTTTCAACAGTCAATTATGAATAGATTGGCAGATAAAGATGATTGAAAGGTAAGTGGCCCAAGGTAGAGTGCAAACGGATGGCTAATCCAGAATGCCACACCTCATAGTACAAAAAAAAAAGATGGATGGATTTATAATTCTGAACAAGGTGCTGTCCATTTTTTAATCATTTCTTAAAATTAAAAAAAAAATATTAAATTTTTTTTTTTTAAATTTTTGGCTGTCAGTCTAAATTTACCCAGAATCTAGAGAGGACTGATGCTCAGAGAGTTGTGGGTTCCATTCAAAACACACAGGTGTCTTCATGAATGATAATCATGCAGAAAGAAACGTTCCTTTTCAAATCAGGAATGCAGTCAGCATATGACATACACCAGGTACTTGTAAAATCATTTCCACCAATTTCTTTTCTTTTATCACAGAGAGAGCTGCATAAGTGGGGAAAAGAGACAACACAAAGAATAGAATAGAGAAAAAAAACATTGTCACTATCACCATGAGAATCACAGACATTCTTGCCCCAGTCACAGGCACCGTCACCAAAGCAGCCAGGAGAGGTAGTAGCAGGCGTTGATGGTGTGCATGTACCATTCACAAATAGAGTTATGTCCCTTCAACTGTACCTTCAACAAATGCAGCTCTGAAATGCAGTCTGTTCACAGCTGTTGCCATGGCAACTGATAATGCAGTTTGTAAGTCTGGGCGTGTGTGCATGCTGCATGTTGCATATATTACTATCGCAGTGTCAGTCACAACTAGTGGCACCCAAGAAAATGTAGAAAATCACACTCATATACTAAGGTATGCAATTTTCAAAGGAAAAAAAAAAATATATATATATATATATAATACATACAAGGTTAATGGTCAGAGTTGAATTAGACCAGGAAACAGTAGAATTTGAAAGTGCACAATACACATGTGAAAAAATAACATGTAGAGCTTTTAACTTTAAAAATTACATCAGTTGATTTCCACTACCTTGGTTCTTCTAATTTTTAAAGTTATATATATATATATATATATATATATATATATATATATATACACACACACACACGCAATGTAACTGTCTATCTATATAGATAAATTGTGTGTGTGTCTGTGCGTGTGGGTAAGAAAAATTAAAAAATGGCTAGAACTAATGTGCAATTTTCAATATATATATATATATTGTGTGTGTATGTATGTATATATAGAGAGATATAGATAACTATGCTGTGTGTATGTATGTGAGAAAAATAAAAATAAAATGATGCTTAGAACTAAGGTGGGCAATTTTCAAAAAAATACGTAATGTATATTGTGTGTATATATATATATATATATATATATATATATACACATATTTTTTATTTTTCATGTACACGCACAATATATTTCTCTCTCTCTATAGAGAGAGAGAGAGATATTGTGTGTGTGTGCATGAAAAATAAAACTATATAATACAAGTACTAACTAATAAGCTAAAACTTGAAGGTGGAATTTACTCTATCACCTGTAATACTTGCTACAAAGAATACATTGGAGAAACCTTAAGGAATTTAAATAAAAGCTTACATGGACACAAAGGGATCTTTTTATGAAACAACACACTCAATGCATCAGTTGCTCACCATAATGAGTTTGACAATAATTTCCATTTAAAAATGCTACTTTAATTAGAAGAGAAAGCAATTCACTTATACGAAAGTGTATAGAAAGTGCTTTAATCGCTAGATCATACACAATGAATTTCAGTCCAGTTTCTTATGACATTTCACCTTCCTTAGTAGATCTTCTATTATCACAATGTGTAATGCTTAATGACATACATGATAAAAGCATAAACTAAAAGAAACTAAATGAAGTCGACTAGACTGAAAATGCATATCAAATTTTTTTTAATCTCAGAATCCCCTCCTTCATGCACATGTGTAGTTATATCAACATAAACATCACTTTGGTCCAATGAAATCTTAAAGGATTAGAATTGTCACACAAAATATCTGTCCTCTTGCTCATTGATCTTTCTAATATATATAAACCTGAAGAAAGAGATTAATCGATCACCTGTAATAACACTGGTCAAAAATAATAATTTTTTAAATGGTGTTGAGACACCAAACATCTTTTTGAGCTAATTTGAGGGCGTTGAATCTGAAAATGACCTCACTTTTTTTTGGTTTGCTACCGTTTTTGCTGTACAGAAATGCCACATTTTTGGAAAAAAAAAAATTTTTTTTCATTTGTTTTCTGTACATATCATATTGACCAATAACATTATTTCTCAAAATAAAATCATAGAAACTTCTTACTTCGTATTTAAACCAACAAATATTGGTCCGCTTATTGAGAAATACTATTTTTGCAATAACAATCAGACCCTAAGTCTTTAAAATTAACACGATTGTATATACAAAGACCAACAATTATTTTCATCAAATTATTTAATAAACTAACAGCAGAAATAAAACCTTCATGAACATAAGAACTATGGTAAAAATTTTCTCTTTCTTGATTGTCATGTTCAATGTTATTTAAGTTCCTTTTGATATTCCAGCAGTATCATGTACAATAGAATAGGTGCATTCAATTGGGATGTCTTTAGTTGCAGTTTCTTTCCAACTGTGAAAATAAAATTCTCTCAATGTGCTTGGTTTCCTTCCGTAGTGAAGAGATAAAAGTGATGGGATAAATTTATGAATATCAAACAGAAGATTTTAAGGTTTCATTTTTTGATGTCACCTTAATTATCAGGTATACTAAAGTTATATTACTGATAAACTTTATCAGTTAATTTGAATCTTGGCGGTAAATTGAAAAAATTCGGTATTTCTATTTTAAAATTTTTGATTCAAAAACACTTTTTTTTTCTTATAAAAATGGTTTATTTCAGGTGACTGACATAAATTGCTTGGGCTACCTGATAATTGATAGGTTTCTACAACATTTATTGACTAAATTTTGAAATCAGCTAAGATTGTAAAATGATCTTTTTTCCTAAAATGAGCAATTGCAGTACAGCAAAAACAGTATCTAACCATGAAAAACTAAGGTCATTTTCAGAATCAGCACCATCAAATTAACTAAAAACATGTTTTGTTTTTTGGCCCCAAAAATCGTGTTGACCAGTGTAACTGTCCCAAGAAATATATAGGAGAAACATCAATGAATCTAAATAAAAGATTTTATGAATACAAAAGGGACATTTTACAAAACAATACATCAAATGTATTGGTTGCTCACTGTAATGAGACTGACCACAATTTTGACATAAAAAATGCCACTCTGATCAAAGGAGAAAACAATTCACTACAACAAAAATAAGGTAATTTTGGATTTTGATGTGTAATATATATATGTGTGTGTGCAACAAACTTTCTTTTAGACATGTTTCATTGAATGTGATAGACAAGAAAAATCTCAAGTTTTTTTTATCAGTTTTTTATAAGTTTTTTCCAATTTGTTATATATATATATATAAGATATCTGTTAATAAATTCAATATATTTATCTTCCCTTGATAAGTGTTGTGTCTATGAAACTTGAAGAACAGAAGATAAGTATTTTGAACTAATAAAAAGAGGCAAGAGGAAATACTATTCTTAGTTGACTGCATTTCATCCTCTGAGGGACTTTATCAAGGCAATGATAAAGTCCCTCAGAGGATGAAATGCCTCGGATAAGAATAGTTTTTCTTCTTGTCTCTTTTTATTCATTTTTTTCTTTTAGAGTTACATGCTATCTGAAAATAATTTACATATATATATAAATATAAGCATACACACACACACACACACACAACACACACACACACACACACACACACACATATATATTTATTAATATATATATATATATATATATATATATATATTAATAAACACAACTCAGTGTCATACACAACACATCCTTCAGATGCTAAGTATAGACTGCCCATTACATAACTTAAATTTTAATAAACATATCTGTTCATTGATTTTTATTTAAATATATATATATATATATATATATATATATATATATATATATATATATATATATATATATATATACACACACACACACACAGAATTGTACTGAGTACTGTTTTTTAAAAATAAAAATAATTAATAAGAACACTGGATTTCAGATCTTACTGTTCTTTCTCATTATTTAATATATATATATATATATATATATATATTTGCTCTGTAATAATAAATATATTAAGCTGTTTTTTTAGATCAGTTTGAATAGTTTATCTTACTAGGAATGACTTGGATTATATACCAATAGATTTATTACCTTTACTATATATATATATATATATATATATATATATATATATATATATATATATATATATAATGTCCAGGAAGATGAGAATAGATAGAGTACAATTCCAACGTTCGCAATATTTAATTTAAAAGAGCGCTGCATACAAAGTAGAGCAATATCATTTATTTTAGGATATTACATCCAAAACATGTCAAAAAACATTTTGGCATGTTTTTGATGTAATATCCTAAAATAAAGTGTGTGTATATATATATATATATATATATATATATATATATATTCTGTTTATACATTATATGTTTATATATATATATATATATATATATATATATATATATATATTTTCTGTTTATATGTTTATATATATATTCTGTCTATATGTTTATATATATATATATATATATATATATATTATATTTAAAATACACAGGATTTATATTTTGTATTTAAAATAAGTGGGGATCAATTAAAAAAAAGGTATATATTAAAATAGACCGACCTAAATCTAAAAAAAGATTTCTTTTTAAATAAAAATAATTTTAATCTTTATTTAAAATAGATGGGATTTATTTTATATTAAACATAAATGGTAGTTACTGTTTTTTTAAATTTATATAAAAATAAATAGACCTAAAACCATAAAAAAAATTATTTTGTACTTAAACACTATTTTATTAACACCAGCAGTCAATGTGATATATATATATATATATATATATATATATATAGTAAACTCAAGCAGGCATTGACTGGCCACGACTGCTAGTTTCATGAGTTTATACACAATTGTCAGGTTGCAAGTGGCTGTAGTTTTGTAGAATAGCTACCATATATTTATGGTTGGTACACCATATTGAACTCACCTGGTGGTATAGAGGGTACCCATTCTACAAAACTACAGCCACTGGCCACTTGATGATTACATGCAAGCACATAAAACTAACAGACATGGCCTACCTGGAGTTTGATTTAATATTGAAGCTCTGCCATTTCTACTAGTATCAAGCACTTTTTTGAAACAAGCAGCTTTTCAGCAGACTGTTTTTAGAGCTGCTCATCCTTTCCTAAAATATATATATATATATATATATATATATATATAGTAAAGATAATAAATTCCAATGGATCCTAGTAATATAAAATATTAAAATTGATCCACAAATTTATATTTTTATCAATCCAACAGATTTTTTTCACTTTAGATGTTATTTTTAGGGGATCCTCATATTTGAGTAGACACTCCATTTATTTACTAAACAGTATATTTATTTACCTTAATCTACTGGCCTGAATGTTCAAGATATGCTGCCTAAATATACATATATGCATTTGTCAGATTTCTATATGCAAATCAATTTTTTCACAATAGAACTGGTGTCGATCAAACAATGTTCAAATTTTCAGGATATATTATACAATAAATAAACATATCCTATGACATTCCAATTATAATATCTGTTTTTTTAGTTAGGTGGTATGGCAGAGTAATGGCTCAGACTGAAGAATTGGAGTGATGGGTTCAAATTTCAGTCAAGTTCATTACATTCATTTACATGCTAATACCATTGGGAAAGGTATGAAAGGTATATCTCTTCTCCCTCAGCTATGGATAAATCAGCAGCACAGACTGGATCCTATAACCTTGGGTGGCAACCAGTCTTGGAGAAGGAAAATCTGGTTTCAAAACCTCTGCCTTGTGGGTTCTACCTCTTTAAGCAAAAGTCTAGAAGAGGATAATTTCAAAAACAAATCCACCTCTGAGAGGAGGAACAGGGTAACCTCAACAACCCCTCCACCCATGGGTGGCAAAAGAAACCTGCAAGTCATTGCACTATTCTACTTTGAATATCACCGTGAACTACAATTGTGAGATGGAGGTGTTAACGGAATAAAATAAACTATATTAAAGTGAAATTCAGGTGTATAGGTTGTATAGTCATTGGTAGTACATTTGCAGCCTGGCGTAGGAGTTGCACCTCAGAGGCTAACGGCTTTACTAGAGAGCAGAGAAGCTTCTGAGAGGAGGTACTGGGTAACCTCAACATCCCCTGGTGCAAAAGGAACCAGCAAGCCATTGCACTATTCTGTCTTGAATGTCACATGAAGCACAACTGTGAAATGGAAGGGAGGGGTGACCACAGTGGCGGCAAATCATGAATAAAATGAAATGAATGATAATTTTTGTCTATATCTCTGAGATGAGGTATTATGATTATTTACATTACTCATACTGTTATCCTCATTTTCATTGCCATAATCACAACATTTCGGCCATTGTATGCTCCAGTCTTCTTCAGGTGATTGGAATTTCAAACTGAACCCTTTATTTCGTCCACTGGGGTAGATTGTTCTAGTTATAGAGACAAGAATATGCTTCCGCACAAGAGCAAATTGCGTGCTGCACAGAGCAGCATTTGAGTTTATCGTCCCTCCCCTATCCTCACTACAAAAAATAAAACATATTACACAGTGATGTTCTCTTAAAGCAAATAGAATATAATACTTCTTCAATTAACCCTAAACACATTAATCTTTTATATTACAAAATACATTCTAATTATAAATAAGACGAAAATATCTTAAAAAACTAATAAATACTAATATATCCACCACAGATCATTCTAAAAACATAAAATTAATTATATACTATTCTAAATTCAGTATATCCAATTTAGTCACTTGTAAGGATACAACTAATGTATTGCAAAAAACTAACATTGTATATAAATTTAAATTTCCCTTAGGAGATTGTACCTCCAAGAGAAAAAATAATATATATGTTGGTCATACTAATACTACTACATTATCTCAATAGTGGAGTTTTCATTTGAATGAAACATATCGCAACATTTAAAACAGCATGCCTGTCCACATTCATAATTTAGAAAAATTCTTTGTTGAAAATACAAGTATACTTTTCATGAAAATAATAAACATAAACTAAAAATTCTTGAAGCTATCTATATTAAAAAATTGAAACCAACCTTTAATAAAATTAATTATGAATACTTCACAAATGTTTTAAAATGTTTACAGTAGATACTTTAAAACAACTAGATTTTAATTAATAGTTTTAAATAGATTTTTGACATTTCATAACATAGTTATCTACCCTGAGGTTTACATCATGAAATTTAAATTGTACAGTACATGACTTTAATGTTTTTCGCTTCACAGGTAAAAACTTTAACTTTCAGATGAGCACAACAATTTTTTCATAGAAAAATGATGAACACAACACCCTAATGATGACGACACTGTTCTAATGTCAAAAGTACTTGGAATAAATGAATATGTATGAACATGATCATTTTTTTCTCTTTTCCTTTAATAAGGATACTAAGAAGCTTGTCCATGAATATAAGAGGATCCTATTGAAAATAAGTAAACAAAACTTGTCTAAATTATTCAATGAGACATGTCTTAATGAAAACATGCCGCCAATGTATATAATGGATAAACACAAAAAGAAAACATGTTTCTTCCACTGAGGGACTTTATCAAAGCAAATGCAAGGATTTTATTTTTATTTTTTTTAATCATTTCACCCCGAGCAAGCAGGAATGCCCCTAGTACACAGAGAGTTACAGAGTGTGAAATTAAGAATTCTAGAGGTATTGAGTAAAGGATAAAAGATAAATGTGGTTCAAGATGGTGATTGATATTTCATTTAAATTTTTGAAGATTGTAGTTTTCAGGGAAGCAAGCAAATGGAAGGGAGTTCCACAGGTGGGAAGTGTGAGAAAAGAAACTGTTGGAGTAGAAGAGGCAGTTACATTTAACTATTTCAACAGTAAAATGGTAGGACCTAAATGCCAATCTAGTAGCATGCTTAAATCCGTGCAATCGGGGCATCAAGGAAAAAAGCTCGTCAGATCAATTGCCAATAAAATATTTGTAGAAAAGACAGAGGAAAGTCACATGACGTCTGTGAGAAAGTGACTGAAATCAGGATCGATTATGTTGCAGATCCTTCTTTGGATTTTGTCAAGAACTTCAAGATGAATGGCTGGAGCCCCAGACAAGGTATGGCAACAGTATTCAATGCATGACCGAATGGTAGATTTGTAAATGTGCAAGATGGAGTCTGACCAGAAAAACCTTCTGGCATGGCACAATGAACCAACTTTCCTTGCAGTAGATGCAGCTTTTGATTCAATGTAGTTGTTTCAAGTCATTTGAAAACGTGAGGCCAAAAAGGCACAGTGTGACGTGCTCCAGGAGTCGAGCATCAACCATGCCGATGGTGGGCGAGGGAAGTTTCTCTATGGTGGTTAAATGAAAGCAGTTTTATTTTGGAGGCATTAAAATTTAAAGACCATTTCCTACTCCCCTTAACCACTGATTGAATGTCCTTTTCAAGAGCAGTGGCCGGGTTAACTTTGTCAGCTCTGATGGATTTGCTATTGAGATTGGAGAAAATGGTAAGTGGCAATTTCCTATTGTTCCCAGAAAGGTCCAGTACAGTAAATCAACAATGTTATAATAATGCCACTGTGAAATTGTTAATAACTTAATAATATCTTGTTTCTCTTGTGGTAGGTTATACTCTTTCTTACGGCTTATCGTGATCTTGATATATGTCAAATATAAATATCGATAATTATACTATGATTGCCTGTTTATTTAAAATATAATAAATCTCACATCACTGAATGCGTTTTTGAAAGAGTCGAGTGTTGAGTTGGAAGAGAATTTCCGAACAAAGCATTCATCTTTATCTGCTGGCCGTCTAGGGTAAGACGTTAAACTACATCCGCGTCCTGGGTAAGATGTTAAACTACGTCCAGCAGCAAGGCCTCTGAACAGGAGGTTTTGAGGAGCGTGGAACCATCTCTTAATTGCTGGTGTTCCCAGTCGACCCTGACCCGGGGTGGTAGCATCTGTTGGGGTCCCAGCTATGGGAAAATAGTTAACTATTACCAGCAATACAATTTGGAAGGAAATATATTATCAGAAACAGATTTTTGACAAAACAAAATATTACCAGCAATAAAAAATGTTGTCGGCATTAAATAACCCATTGAGATTGATATGCCGTAAAACAAAATAAAGCAAACCAATCTAAACCAAAGAATACATATTCTATTCATACGAATCTATCCTAAAAATGTTGTCGGCATTAAATAACCCATTGAGGTTGATATGACGTTAAACAAAATAAACCAAACCAAACTTTATCTGCTGTAGATGTCAGGACTTGATTGAATAGAGGAGGAATTGAGGATTTGCTGTTGTTCAGCACTTGCAGAACACTAATAATCTCTAGAACCGAACTTGAAAGATGCTATACGTTGTCTCATTGTATCAGCGCAAACAGTAACTTCGCTTCATTGGGGACACGCTTGCACTCATTTCTGGTACAGCCTGAAGAAGTGATTCCTGGGGTCTATAGCGGCCAATAATACAGGTGAGAACCAAGGAGATAAACACAGTTTGACTTGCTATTTCCTTGCTGAACTGAAAGCACTGATGCCAGCTTTCACCTTTTTTTGAACAGGATTATTAAACATCATTCCAAGTTATGTCACAAGGAAAATCACAGAACTAGTCTCAATCTGCTCATTAATAACAGAAAGATATTCTAATGGTAGGAGGCTTTCGGCTGGTAGGGAGCGGAAAGAGATGTTTACAGACACTATCGCTTGATCAGAATTATCAAGAGGGTAGAACTGCGTCGTACGACAAGAGTCAGGGATAGAGTTAAAAAAAAAAGAGATCGAGAAGAGAAGCGTGTTCATCAGGGTTACTGGGGAAATTCATGGGGAAGTCAACCACTTGCGTGAGAGGTTGAGTGATTGAGAAGTTAAGGGTTTGGATGCGAATAAGGCCATTGACAGAGTGTTAAAACCACCTGGTATGATGGGCTTTAAAGTCACCAAACACAAATATATTTGCAAACAGGTGTAGGGAGATGGCCTTGACTATATTATCGGAAATACTATCACACAACAATTATGAGAGGAAGGGGAATGGTGGAGAAAGAAGAGATAGCTGAGTTAGAGAGAGACAGAGACACATGTAAGAATGGTATGAAAATTCAAGAGCCAGTGGGTGATGTTCTCAGACATAAACTTCTAGCCCATGCATGTGGACATTAGAGTCCTTTCTAAAGAGATGAAAGTAACCAAGAATCAAGAAATTAGAGAAGAGGACTGAAGAGTTAAGATTAGTTTCACAGAGAGCTAGAATGTTCGGAGATTTTTCAAAGAGGAACAATTCCACACTGCAGAAATTGATACAAATACCACGAATGTTGGAAAAAGAAACACTTTGTGGTTAGAGTTTTTTTTTTTTTTTTTTGAGCTGGTTTACATTGTTTATGGTCATGATGTGTTATTTTAGGAAGGAAAAGACTAGGAAAGTAGTAGCAGTCGGCCATCTAATGTAACATGCAGGAAGGGAACTGGCGCAAACTGCAACATAGTGAGTCCTCAGGGTTGCCTACTAGTGGTGCTTGCAGGAAAACACTTTCATGCGCAACATGACACTGCCTATTATGAAACTGTTGATCAGATCAGCAGCTGAAGACGCTACACAAAAGTTCAGACTCCTAAATACCAGTTGGGAACAGCAACCAAAAAACTGCCAACCCAGTACCGTATGTATGAAGAAATGTTGCCACCATCCACATATAACACAAAGAAATCATGAGAGCATCACAATTAAGGCCTGGAAAAAGGAAAGGAACCAGGAACGCCTTCCTAAACAGGAAAGAAGGGATGAGCCTCTACTGCTGCTCAAGAGAAGTGGGAGGAAAGCCTATCTACTACTATTACAAAAATAAAATAAAAATAAAACAGTCCCAGGTTTGACTTCAAGATAAATTATTTTAAAGAATTAGTTTTCAGATAACTTATTTGGTGAGTCGAGCTTTGATAAGTATTTATATATAAGAGCAAAACTGTCATTGTTTTTTTTCAAATTTTTTACGTAATACGAGTGCTCATGAATATTCATCAGGTTAAAGTATTTTTTATGAATACTTGTTACAAAGTAAAGTCCCTCAAAAGACAAAGCACATCACCTAAGATAAGTTTTTCTTTTATCTTTTACAGATATACTCTATCTGAAATAAACAAATATATATATATATATATATGCTTAAATATTTGTATCTATAAAAAGAATGTATAAACATAAAAATGTCTTAAAATAATTGTCGGACTTTGTCCATTTCATAATGTGTGACGTCATTTTTTTACATTTGATACGCCATGAACAGATATGAATGTACGTGAGAGATTCATGGAAGATTGAAGTTTAAATACAGTAAATTCGACCTTGCTAACCGAACGTTCCTCTGTGGCCAAATCGGTAAAGGCGCATCAAGCTAAATGGACGATACAGGTATAGGATACAGGTTCGAATCCTGTCGGAGGACGAATATTTTCTATGAAAATTTCTCGGACATTTAGGCCAGTAAATGCTGTTTAGTATATATATATATATATATATATATATATATATATATATAGAGAGAGAGAGAGAGAGAGAGAGAGAGAGAATGATAAGAAGAAGACAAAGACTTCAATTATCCATTTCGTTAATTTTTATTTCATGAACACCGAGATGAGAATTGTTTCCAATGATTATAAGACTTCAGCCCAAAAACAAAGGCTTAAGTTTTACCATAGTAACACCGACTTTTATTTTATTTAGATTAAGATCCATTCAATTAAATTAACTTGAATTGACCTGATTTATCCTACATAAAAAACAAACAGTATTGGTCAGAGTAACATACAAATCAATATTAAAATCCCAAAAGTGTAGATTAAATTCTTGTTTGAGGAAACCGACCACAACTAATATTCAATCTCTAAGCCTTATCTTTACCCAACCCCTTTTTCTCACCTTCCCAACCAAGTGTCCGTCCAGTGTCATTTCTGCATTCACGGACCAGATTTTCGTTCTGATGAGATTAACATCTTCGTGTTTATGAAATAAAAATTATAAACGAAATGTATAATTAAAGCCTCCATCTTATTATTATCATTATAATGCTCTATAGTGTACATTGAGCTCTCCCTGGATTTATATCCTCCATGCAATTATCCCTTCCACTCCCAAACTGGTAAAGCGCGTGTATATATATATATATATATATATATTACGGTAAGAAAACAAAAAATTATCTCATCATAGTATAGTCTATTTCAAGCCGTTCTGTACGCGGCTATCATCACCCACCCCCACATGCTTTGTTATAATAAATATATCAAGTTCTCTGTGCATCACATATCACTATGATCCACCCGGATTATATATCAACGGATTGATTACATGTGGTATATATATATATATATATATATATATATATATATATATATATATATATATATATATATACTCTGTCTTCTTCTTATCATTATAATGCTCTGTAGTCTACATTGAGCTCTCCATGGATTTATATCCTCATCAGAATTGTCCCTTCCAGTCACAAAATGGTAAAACGTGTATATATATATATATATATATATATATATATATATATATATATATATATATATATAAATTAATTAATTATTAACAGACCCAAAAGATGAAAATAGACTACACATACCCTCAAACAAACTTCTGTCAAGAAATATAACTAAAATATGAGAAAATCAAGATGTGTCTCCGACACACAGCAGTGTTACGGCATTAAAAAAACACAACCTGGTCCGTTCACAGATTTCACATTGTCAACAATGGCAAAACAGCCTTGAATACATCGCTGGATAATGTTTATTGTTCGGCCAAGATGACGATCATTTACATCTGCCATAAAAGGTTCTTCAACTGTGAGTAGTGTCCCAACATAAAAACCACTTTTATTTTAATCCAGCCTATACAAGCATATATATCAGATCCCAAAATACCACCGCCATAAAAGTGTCACCCAGGACAAAAATCCCCCCCCCAACCATCTATAGCAAAACTGAAATGTGGAGATGGGCAGCTACAGCTAGAAATTAGCGACTATAAACACACTGATGGTAATTTCTGATGGTTGCCACCATTTTGGTTTGAATGGTCAACAATAAAGAGAAGGTTATTATTCAGATTATAAATAATATTAGTAAAACAGGAGGAGGCACGGTAGAGTAATGGAATGGCTCGGATTGAGGAATCGGAGAGCCGAGTTTGAATTCCAGTCAAATCCATTACATTCACTTACGTGCTAATCCCCTTGGGAAAGGTATGAATCCTCTTCTTCTCCCGCCAGCTATGGGTAAAATAGCCTTGGATGGCAACTGGTCACCGCAGAAAAAAATAGCAACCTATTGTGGGAAAAAAATTTGCCTCATCAGTCATGTATCGAAAGATACATGATCGCCTAAGCATGTATCACGCATGGCACATAACTGACTGACTTCTTTTTCTTCTATATGTGTGTTTCCAGGATGTAAGCAGTCATGACTCTTCACAATTTCCTGTCTGTTTTTTTGCTATCGCTCCTAATCTCTGTCATGTATCGAAAGATACATGATCGCCTACGCTCATGTATCTTATAAATAGTTTATTATTATTATTTCCACAATTACCAATAACTTTTTGCACAAGTCATAAAATTAATTGGTCTCCCCATCAGTTCCAAATTAGGTATTTATGCAGATGAAACTAACATTTACTCCTGTCTCAATAGCAAATTCGCCAGATCTGACAAAGCAAACCTGGCTGTTGTTGTTGAAAAGGATCTCCAATCAGTAGTTAACTGTGGCAGGAAATAGCTTGTAAATTTTAATGCCTTCCAAATAAAACGTCTATCATTTAACCACCAGAAGGGGACATTTCTGCTTCGCATCAGCATGGCTGCCACTAGACTCCTGGAGCACGTCACACTGTGCCTTTTTGGCCTCACGTTTTCAAATGACTTGAAACAACTACATTGAATCAAAAGCTGCATCTACTGCAAGGAAAGTTGGTTCATTGTGCCATGCCAGAAGGTTTTTCTTGTCAGACTGCATCTTGCACATTTACAAATCTACCATTCGGTCATGCATTGAATACTGTTGCCATACCTTGTCTGGGGCTCCAGCCATTCATCTTGAAGTTCTTGACAAAATCCAAAGAAGGATCTGCAACATAATCGATCCTGATTTCAGTCACTTTCTCACAGACGTCATGTGACTTTCCTCTGTCTTTTCTACAAATATTTTATTGGCAATTGATCTGACGAGCTTTTTTCCTTGATGCCCCGATTGCACGGATTTAAGCATGCTACTAGATTGGCATTTAGGTCCTACCATTTTACTGTTGAAATAGTTAAATGTAACTGCCTCTTCTACTCCAACAGTTTCTTTTCTCACACTTCCCACCTGTGGAACTCCCTTCCATTTGCTTGCTTCCCTGAAAACTACACTCTTCAAAAATTTAAATGAAATATCAATCACCATCTTGAACCACATTTATCTTTTATCCTTTACTCAATACCTCTAGAACTCTCACTTTCATACACTGTAACTCTCTGTGTACCAGGGGCATTCCTGCTTGCTCGGCGTGAAATGATTAAAAAAAATAAAAATAAAATCCTTGCATTTGCTTTGATAAAGTCCCTCAGTGGAAGAAACATGTCGGCTAAAATAAGTTTTCTTTTTGTGTTTATTCATTATATACATTGGCAAGGTAATTGACCCTGATTTCAGTCACTTTCTCCCAGACGTGATGTGACTTCCCTCTGTCTTTTCTAGAAATATTCATGGCAACAGCTTTGACAAGCTTTTGCCCTGATGCCTTAACTGCATTAATTCAAGCTTGCTACTAGATTGGCATTTAGGTTCTACCCTTTTACTGTTGAAATAGTTAAATGCAACCACCACTTCTACTCCAACAGTTTCTTTTCTCACATTTCCCGCTTATGGAATTCCCTTCTGTTTATTTGTTTCCCTGATAACTATAATCATCAAAGATTTAAATACAATGTTAATCACCATCTTCTATCATCTTGAATTCCGTTCATCCTTTGTCGTTTTCTTAATCCTCACGTTAACTCCCTGTAACCTTTGTTATCCCCTCCATACTAGTGGCATTCCTGCCTTGCTTGAGGTGAAGTGATTAAAAGAATATATGATAGCAAATTAGGTTATAACAAAAGTTAAAATTGAACCATTTGTACACACCTGCACATTGAAAATCTCATCATCCCTTTAAAAAGCCTGCATTGGTCTGTTAGCTGTCTACCTTTTTTGGCCAACTACTAGAGCCCTTAATCATCTCTGAATTGGTTAAGCATCTAACCTCGCAGGGTCTTCTTTCAGACAAGCAATATGGCTTTCACTTCTCTAGGTTAACTGTTGATGTACTAACAATTATTGCTGAAAGAGCATATCAAGCTTTAGATAAGAACGGTGAAGTGTGGGCTGTTGTTTTAGACATCTCAAAATTGTTTTACAGGGTTTTGTATACCAGTCTTCTTCACAAGTTGAAAGGTTATCATATTTCTGGACAAACTTTTGAACTGATTCAGTCTTTCTTATCAAATTGTGAAATGAAAGTTGTCTTGAATGGCTACTCTTCTAGATCTTTTTGGTACTAATGGAGGTGTCTCCTAGGATTTTATCCTAGACAGCAAGAACATCATAAAGCTGTAACACAAGGAAAAATTGAAAAATCAGGCATAGCTGTCCACATATGGAGGAAAAAAGGGAATTCACCATCTCCTTTGGGATGAGGTTGAAATAATAGACAGAGAACATCACTCGAAAATATAAGCAATGATAGATCGTTCTAAACAAAGACAGATAGATAAGTCTAAACAGTGGTAGATCAAAATAGTGGTAGATAGAAAGAAAGATAGATAGAAAGAAAGATAGAAAGAAAGAGATCTAAACTGATAGATCTAAACAGTGATAGATCTAAACAAAAATATATCTAAACAGTAACAGACAGATTTAAACAGTGATTGATCTAAACAGTGATAGATAGATGTAAGCAGTGATAGATCTAAATATCAGATTAGTTTAAATATTTTTATTGAACTCACAAGGACACATGGCCCAGTGGATAAAGACATTGGTTAGATCCAGTGACTAGACCCAAAGAGTTGTGAGTTCAATACCAGGCCACAGCAGTGGTGAATCAAAAACTTGGAGATCTGAGTTAAAGGGAAATAACTGAGACATGTGGAAGAGGCAGGGCAGATGGAACTAGAACAATCTACTCCCGGTGGACGAAATAAAGGGTTTGGTTCGAAATTCCAGTCACCCAAAGAAGGTCAGAGCGTACAATGGCCAAAAAGTGAATATGGCAATGAAGATGAGGATAACAGTCCAAATAATGTAAATAATGCAAGTAAACTTTAAAATTCTTAATCCTAAAGCCTCCAGACTTTAGAATGTAAGGTTCATACACATTTTAGAAACACTATGTAATTTTTACAAAATAATAGTTTATGTTAATATTTTTTAATTTCAGTGCCCCAAAATCTTTCTCAGAATGGTAAAAAGTTCTGTGCAACAGGTTGCCATGGTAACTATGATTAACAAAATAAGTTTTCTGTATTTTGTCTTCCCCAAAATCAGAATGAGTGAGAATGATGGTTAAAGGCAATACCTCAAGACAACACTCCTGACAAACCAAACAATATTGTTTGTGAAAGCATTTTCCATCTGATTATGGAACAGTGGTTATTACAAGAAAACTATGACTCAGAAATCCACTATTAATATTTGATCATTTGCCATAATTCCTCAACCAAAACCAATAAAACATCTGCTTCTGTGGGAAATGTGCAAAATGATGAGTTGACACACAGAAAGACAAAATCCTCACTTTTGAAAAACTGTATCAGAATATTGATCAACAGGATTTTGTCTCAACAGTTACATACTATAAATCAAACAATCAGTTGTTCATCCAATCTGTTGACCGGAAGTATTCTAATGTTTTTAATTAAAATTTTTGAAAACTTGTGATTTGAATGTTACAGTGTTGGTATATATACAACAATTTTTTCTCTTTCAAAAATTCATATATAAATGTTTCAGCACTAGTCACAAATCAATGAAGCAATTTATTATCATAATAACTTTTCATAAAATACATATATTGGATGCTTTGGTACACATATTCGAAGATGTTTCTAGCCAAGATTCATTAGGAATTTTCAGGTCTTGTGTACCTTCCATTATCTACAATTTTCCCATCCTCCTGACTACACACTTCAACTCCTCTTGACAATTCATGGTTCAATCCCAGATAACTTCCGGTTCATAAGGAATGTGCACTTTTCCATAAAAAAAGGAAACAAACACAACCACAGTTTCTATCTGGTAAGGAACATGACAGCGTGCTTGGCTTGAAGTGGTAAGTAACAATTTGTTTTCCTCACTGAGACATATACACATAAATGTATACACACAAAAATGCATTCAAGAATCATATTCTGCTTACACTTATCCTATTTCCATTCTGATTAATCATTTGCCAGAATGAAAAAAAAATTTTTCTCCTTTCTTTTTTTTTCCATGACCCTCCCTCTGTATGAATTACACATACATGTACACATACACACACACATCAATGCAGACACACTCATACACACATGCCAAAATACACATAAAAAAAACAAAAGACAACCATAACCCTGGTATGGGTGCAAACAGGTGCTAGATTTTAGCCAGAGATCACACATAGGTAACAATGGTTCGAGGTACCCTAATTCTGTACCCTAATTCTGTCCCATTGTTGGATGTAGTTTTAGGTCATAACCAAGACCACCCCACCCCTGAAAAACATAATCATAAGAAAAAAAAACAATAAAAATATATCTACCACAACTTCCTTTTGTCTCCTTACTGACTGCCAATCACTTGATCTTTTCAGCCATAGCCATCTAGAAGCCTCTTCTGCTGCCATTGTTATTGAGCAAATCACCTTGTTTTTTTCCAAACCTGTTACACCTAATTTTGTCAACATCTTACATAGTGACCACCCAGCAAAGCCTCTGCAACCGATTTCAATTGGTTCGCGCTGGGCTCACCAACCACGTGTTTTACATTCATCTACAATCTGTAAATATTTTCCAAGCTTCCTTTTGTGGTCTTCATCCATATTGTCTTCCCAAGAGACTGTTAATTCTAACATGATGACTTACTTATTCTTTTCAGAATAAATAATCATGTTTGGATGAAGCTTAGTTTGTATTATTTCCACTTTCTTAAAAACTGATAATAAGAAAAAAATTTAAAAGATCATATTAATGTTATGTCACCACATAGGACTGAGATAAAACATTATGATTCTGAGAGTCTTATCAGGGTATTTGAAAACTTTTTTACGTCTTGTGTATATATATATATATATATATATATATATATATATAACAGATTTCAGGATAATTTTAAGTTACCCAGTGTGAGAACATTACCAGCTTTGATATCAGAAGTTTCAAAATTAGATAACTTTAATTTTCTTGGTGATATCTTACTGAAATCTCTGAAAATCAGAAAAAAAAGTGTATTCTGTTAGTTGATGAAATGTCTGCCAAAGTTGCTCTGCAATATCATGGAGGAAATTTATTTGGTTTGACTGAAAATTTTGAGGCATGATTGGGCATCATGGAAAAATATTTAAATGGAAGACCAAAAATTTTATTTAAAATGATCCTAGTTGCAAAATTAGAGGCAAATTTTTTATATGAAAAAATTTGATATATTGTTGATGCAATCAAATGGTCAGGTAATTGTAGTTGTATGTGATAATAACAGGACCCATCAATCTTTCTTTCCAAAAATTTGATATTGTTTTTAATAAGTCTTGGATAACTAAAAATGGCTTGTACTTACTTTTTGATTATGCTGATCGTTTTAAAAATGTTCCAAATAATTGAATTACTGAAGCTACTTCTGAATTACTCTTTTATTCTAAAGGCAAAATGTTGACAGTAAAATGGGAAATTGTAAAAGGTCTTTTTGGGTATGAAAAAACTCAATACATTAAGCTGTCGAAACTAACTGATGTAGTTGTTTACTTAAAACCTGTTGAGCAACAAAATGTTTCCCATTGTTTAAAAGTTATTTTTTGTGATCAAATTGTAGCTGCCATTAAAACAAAGCCATTATTAAATGAGGAGGATACTGCAGAAGCAATTCATTTCATTGAAAAGTTTTAAAATTTTGGAAAATAGTCTTTGTCAAAGAAATACATGGTGATATGAAAAAGAATCCATGGAAAAAGGTGATATCAGATTTAGAGGATGAACTGTTATTTCTTTCTAATTCTGGGAAAATGACAAAAGGAATGGAAGGAAATCAAGGAAAAAGAATGAAATCATTAACAAGAGATACTAGTTTAACCATTGATCATACATGCAATGGCTTAATTGATATTTGTAGATATTTGCTAAGGGGTTTAATTTTGTTATGCTTTGGGATCACAGGTTATTTACAAAATGAATTTGGAAAATTGAGACAAAGTTCTGGAGGTGAATTTTTTCTAACAGTTCAAAATGTTATTGAAAAATTTCAATATTGAAAAAAACTAAAACCACTTTTTAAGTTAAATGCTGACATCAAAGAATGCAACTTTAATCCAGGCCATAATTGCTCAAAATGTGGACATTTGCTGGATGAAATGGGATGCCAAACATTTGATAACTTACCAGACATTAAAACTAGGATCTCTAAGGATATTAAAATGTCACTTTTTTATCTAGCAGGCTATGTTACAAGAAAGGATTGTCCCACAAAATAGGAAATATTTAATAATATTAGTTTTTATTTTCAAGAATATAAACATTTTTGAAAGAAATAGATTGTGGCGATTTAAAAATTCCACTGGATACCATAGGAATAACAGATATCTTTTATTTTCAAATTTCCCCCTTTTTAAATATATTTAATTGGTTAACTCCCTAAATTATCCAGTTAATTAATGTTGTGTTCTTGCTAATGTAAATTGATTTTAATTTCAAAAGCTATATGTACTGGTAATATCTATTATTGTATCACAGCAAAATAAGTATTTTCTTTATCTTCTGTGAAACAAATTGTGCATGCAACAAAAATCACAATAGATTAAATTTTATAAAGATTATCAAAATTATTATTTCTCTGAAATTCACATTTTTTGTAAAGTATTTTCAGACTTTGTTGATACACAATTTTGTAAAATGCAGAAATTGCTTTCTGATTGTATTATACAATTTTATATTTTCTGTAATAAATTAACATAAACAATTTAACTCATTATTTTTGTAATATTATCTAAAAATGTCCAATTTATGGTGAATAAAGTTATTTTTGCTCATTTAATTATTTTATGGCATTTTTGTTCTTTCTTTATACATTTGCATTTATAGAAATAAGTCAATAATTGCAAGGTGCTTCCTAATACTGTATATAGTTGTTAATTAACTAAATACTGGATATTACTAAGAAGTTCCTTGCTAAAAATGTTCTCAGTAGTTGTTATTTAGTAGTAATTTCTCTTTTCACATGTCCACCCCCAGTCATGGACCCCAGTTGCATGGTTGCCAGGCCTTGTATAAGGCTCACTAAACATTTCTTGCTCTTTTGTATACAGGACATGGGCAATAATAACTCTCCATTGTAGTGCTAAGCAAGTCTTGTCTCCTTACTAAGCCTCCTAGTTCCTGTTGGACCATCCATTTACACTAGCTCATTAGGTAATTGATTATGGTTCTCCAAAACTTCGTAACCTTTGTACTGCTAAGCTTAGCACTACAAAGCAATGCTTGTCACCTTACTAACCCTCTTAGTCTCTGGTCGACCATCCATTTACACTAGTTCATTAGGTGAGGGATCATGGTTCTCCACAACTTCTTATAATTTGTAGTGCTAAGCTTAGCATTACAAAACAATGTTTGTCTCCTTACTAACTCTCGTAGTCTCTGTTCTGACATCCATTTACACAAGCTTGTTAAACCTGGTTCACACTCCTCCCCAGTCTTTTGAACTGGAAGTAGACATTTATCCTTTGTTTCCTGTTTAGGATTGGGTTAGTGCTTCCTTCTCCGAAAGTATTCTCATTCGTTCTCACTCCCAGTAACCGTTTGCATCCTAATGGCATTATCACCTTGCTTGGGGTGAAATTATGTTTACATGTCCTTCTTGTCTTCATTATGTCTTATGAGTGCCAAATTCTCCAAGACGTCTTTCCTCATTGTGTGTTGAAGAAATTTCAGCTGTCTTTTTCTGATTCTAGTTACAAGTTTCCTTTTTGTTCCCATAAAATTTCCTCATTGCTCATATGTTCTACCTACAGTATTCTCGACATCTTTCTGTCAAAGTATATTTCTCTTGCCTCCTTTTCATCTGTGAAGAAATTATCAACCATTCTCTGGCATATAGGATTAATGATATTATATCACAATTCAGCAATTTTGTTTCCAAATACTTTGTTTAGCTTTTAAAAGACATCTTTCGTTATTCCAATATGCCTCTGTCACATTTTCTGAGGTTTCTTTAAAAATGCTTCCCAGATATTTCAATTTCCACATTTTTTTTATTGTATCATCCTCAATTCATAACCCTCATCATTAGCCGTTTCTCTTACTAACGACCATGCATTCTGTATTCTTACAATTGATAGTCAGCCCAGTGGTTGACTGTGTCTAAAAATATTGGTTGCCATAAGACAAAAGGAGCCGATCCACAATTACAAGGCTGTCATTTAGTTTTCATAACAAATAAATAATTATTTTTTTAAATACATTTTTTAAAATTATTTGACTCCAAGCAAGGCAATAAAGCCACTAAGATGTAAGGGATTACTGCGTGTGAGAGAATATGAGAAAAAAAAATTATTAAAGAGAGAGGACTATAAAAGAACAAGAATTAAGAAAACAGAAGATAACAATTGGAATCACCTTTAAATTTTTGAAGATCAAAGTTGACATTTGAATAAAATGAATGATAGAATTTTGTTGGTGTTCTTGTTGTTGATGATGCAAAATGAATTTTGTATAAAATTATACACAAGGGGAAAATACATAAGAATAAGAGGAAATTTAGTTACAAGTGAACAAAATTTCCTGATAAAACTTGAGAGTGAATGACACTGAAACATTTTAAGAATACACTGAGGCAATCAGCATTTTGCCTGAAATTATAACTTTTACTCGGGGACAGATTGAAGGCAAGAGAGACAAAGGAAAACATGTAACCTACCTAATGAACTTTAGTAAAAGGATGACAGAATGTTTAGGATAGATAACCAAAAGACAACATCTATTAAGAGCTACAAAGGACAAGAAATTGTGGAGGGCCATGATCGCTAGTGTCCTGAAGAAACACGACATATAGAAGAAGAAGAAGAATGAGCTTGAGTAAATGGATGGTGGGAAAAGGTTTGGAAGAGATAACAAAAAGACAAAATTTATTAAGAGCTACAAAGGGCAGGAAATTGAGGAGGGCCATGATCGCTAGTGTCCTGAAGAAACACGACATATATAAGAAGAAGACTAGTTCAGCAGAACAGACAGAGATTAGGTGAAATCAAAATTTTAAATAACCGAGCAGGTCCGTTTATTCACGATGCAGGAGTATGCAAGTAGATCTTGTTAAAAACCGTTTTAATTTTTGAAACCCTGACACTTCCACCCCAAAGGAATTGTTTTGTAATTGTTGTTATACCAACACTGATTGATTTGATTTGTTTATGACTTATCAACCCTTTGTGAGTTATTTAAAATTAAAATATATTGTAAGAATATTTTTTTGCAAGTGAATATGGCATTAACAATTTTGTGGGGAATAACAATGATTTTTCTAGAGCCTACTATTTAACCCATAGCTTGGGAGGTTCACAGAAGAACAATGTCAATACAGTGTATTGACTAGATGAATAAAAACAACCATATCTGCAAGAAACCCAGAGCATGAAAAATAAAATAAGTTCAAGATTGAATTCTTCTTGAATTCTTTCAGGATGTAGACGATCTTGGCTCTCCACAATTTCCAGTCCTTTGTAGCACTTAAATGTTGTCTCTTTGTTATCTCTCCTAAACCCATTTCCGCCATCCATTTACTCAAACTCACTATGTTATGCATTTTTCCTCTGTCCCTCTTGCCTTCAGTCAGTCTTGTGAGTATCAGATTTTCTTTGCCTTACTCCCTCATTATGTGCCCCAGAAATTTCAACTGTCTCTTCCTGGTGTTAAGTATAAATTTCTTTTTTATTTTCATTTTCTCTAAAAATTCATCATTGCTCACAAGTTTGGTCTATGGTATCCTCAGCATCTTTCTATAGAACCACATTTCTGTTGCTTCAAGTCTCTTATTCATCTTTGAGGAGATTGTCCAACACTCACTGCCATACAGGAGGACATAACATTATAACATTTCAGTACTCTTCTCTTTGTTACTAACAAAGATTTTTCCTGTTTTTTAATACTCTGCTTCGGATTTCAGTGTCACACTTTCCATCCTCTGTTAAAACAATTGTGACATACAATGATACCTTGGCTTCTTCATATATGTATATATATATATATATATATATATATATATATATATAAATCTAAAAGTGTACATTGAAGTCAACACTTCAAGGCAACAAGCTGTTTCATGCTAGATGTAATCATCTGGCATCTAGCATGAAACAGCTTGTTGCCTCGAAGTGTTGACTTCTATGTTCACTTTTATATTTACACACACTTCGTCTCTGATATTGAGCATTTAATCTCATAAATATATCACACCTTATATTTCTTCATATATTTCTTATATTTCTTCATATATATATATATATATATATATATATATATATATCATAAAGTCATCAAAAATAAAAAAATTGGTATAATAATGTGTGTTCAGCAGATGTTCTTATTTCAAATTCCTGCTGACAGGCGGCACTCATGAATTGTTTTCCACTCCAACACAGATTTTAAATTCAAACTTGTTTGCATCTGTGCTCTGCTGTTGATGTTCTTTCAATTACATTTCATTTGTGATTTAGAATATATTTTTATCCATGCCCCTGAAGAAAAGTCCCAGTGTAAGTGCTAATGCTAAGCGTAAAGCTATATCACTTGAAGATAAGGTGGAAATTAATTATTTTATACGGAATACTGTACATACATATAAATACTGTAATAGTCAATGGAGGGGTGCTTATTTGAGGTTTATAGCATGGTTAATTCGACTTAAACTGTTTTCAACCTAAGTCATTACCTCTGGAATCAATTAACGACATAGGGTGAGGTATACCTGTATTTACATTTTTTAACTTGTTTAATTTTGGTATCTTCAAATTAACAAACTTTTTTTTCAAAGTAATAGTGAAGAGTTCAACAATCATAAGCTTCATAAAGTATTGGGTGTGATTTTTTTTTAATCATTCTGTTTCTATCAGAAAATAACGTTTTTAAATATTAGATTAATTATGCATTGAGTTTTAAAAAATAATGAACAAATTTTCTGCATCAAGAGAAACAGATTGAAATGTGAAGATAAAAGGAAAGGAATTTGATTAAAAGTCAAGTTTAAAATGGAACAAAAAAAATGAAGCCCCCTCCCCCCCACTCTGCATTTTCCTGTATTTGGTGACACCTCAGGTACCAGGGATTTACCCTCACAATCTGCCAAAGAAAAATTATGCCTCTGAGGATGATTATCTCTCAAGTCCTGGTATATTGTCTATGTGTAATTTGTACACAGCAAATGATTTCTGAAAAAAAAAAATGAATCATGCCTGCACTCTAAAATAATAGAACAATATTTTTGCTTTCATTTTTAGGTAGCTACCTCAAAAAAAAGAAAAAAAGAAAAAAAACGATACCTTAATGGCGTGGAGCTTAGGGGTTAAAATGAAAAGTTGATTTACTCACACCAAGAAGAAAGAGGATAATAACGAGGAAACACGGATAATTTTAACAAAACAACATAAGGTATTTATTCAAGAATTTACATGCTCGAAATTGTGTCAGTAGCTTTTTTCAGGAAAATAAATTAGAATTTTTAAAGTCTGTAATTTTAACAAATTGTCCATTGTTTAAGGACAGCTTAATTACTCATGATTTTATTGTTTAAGGGCAGCTTCTAGGCTAGTAAACAAAAAAAAGGCAAATTGTGCTTGATATTATAATAATATTAATAGAATCTTGAATAAATAATTAAGGCTAAGCATAGCAATGTTTATATGGTAAATACTTGTACGTTATCTCCACATAGCTTCGTGAGATTTGCCAAGAAGTTAGAGGGCCCTATCAAAAAACGGGACACTTTTTGTCTTTCATACTCTTATCTCTATTTTTCTCCCAGCATACTGGAATGAAATCACCACTGGGACCTTGTTCACAGGCATGGCGATATCTTTCCCTTAAGTAACTGAACATTCTCTCTATCTCTCTCTCTCTTTCTCTCTCTCTCTCACACATACACACACAGACACAATTCCCAACTTTTAATGTTATCTTTCTTTTACCCTCAGACTAATGTATTTTCATTCTCTTTTTACTCAGTTACATAAAGACAAAAATATAAAATATCACCTCATTGAAATTGTCTTCCATTTTTTTACACAAATCATTTACATGTGCAAAATATTGTTGCAAATGAATTTAGTCAAATCAAGAGCAAGGCATAGGGCAATATACTTAATAATGTTAGTATTAATATTACAGTATACAAAATTTTACAAATTTTAATATCTGTCTATATTTCTAATATAAGGTATTGTAACTTTTTACATTGTTTGGACTGTTGTCCTCATTTTTATTATCATATTCATAATGTTTCAATCGGTGTACACCCTGACCTTCTTCAATATCTGTCTATATTTCTGAGATGAGGTATTTTAACTATTTACACTATTTCAGACTGTTGTCCTCATCTTTATCATCATATTTACAATGTTTTGGCCATTGTACGCACCAGCCTTCTTCAGGTGATATACGTTGGAATTTCAAACCAAACACTTTATTGCGTCCACCGTAGTAGATTGTTCTAGTTCTACGTGCCATGCCTTTTCTAGATATTTCAGTTTCACTTAATTCACTTTAGTAACTCAATTCTCCTAAGTTTTTTTATTCACCTCTGCTGTGACCAGGTATTGAACTAACAACTCTTTAGGTCAGGTCACTAGATTACTCCAACCAAAAAATATGAAACGGTAGTAGTAGGTAGTGTCACTGTACTTTGATCTCATAGAAATGCTCAATACCAATTGTGCTCTCACAGTGGTTTAGTCAGCGTGAACACTGATTAGGGTGACTATCCAATGACTTGAATAGCTATACCTGCTACATATGTGGTACCATAAAATCAAAATAGGTTAAACTTCCCTATAATTTCAGAAATAGTTTTTAGAGTACACAGTATTGTGCCCCATTAGAATTTCAATATTTCACATTGCCCAACTGATGTAAGTTTGAGTATTTCTATATCAAAATACAGTGATGCCACCTACCACTACCTTTTCATATTTTCATGACTTTTGGCACGCTAATGTGTACATGCTCCAAGAAAACAGTAATGGTAATATTAGCCATTTCCTTATAAGGAAATTTTCTGCATTCATTTACTGAGCAGCTTGTACAACTGTCGGTTAAAATATATAAATTCTTTCTCTTAAAATAATTTTTAAGGAAATGTTTCTCAAGTCCAGTAGCTGCTATCGTTTTTTCCAGTATTGATGGGGAGTTTCCTTCTGAACCTTTTGTTTGAAGTAATTCAAACAACGTCAATATCTTGATTGTCATTATTTTCATTTTGAGTTCCATATACCAAATCAGATAGTGGTTTCCCCCACACAAACAATTCTTCACAAAAACAGGTTTCTCATGTCCAGTAACTGTTATTGCTCTTTCCAGTATTGATGGATTAATTAAAAACAGATGATTTACAGGTTGTGTAATGGTTATAGGCATGAAAATAGAATTGAGGAGATGAGTTCAAATTCCGAGCTTGTCTGCTGCATTCATTTTCACACAAATGCTTTTAGCAAAAGTTATGAATCCATCTCCTCTCTATGGGTTAAATTGTAAGGTAGATTTATCTCTTTAGGCTTGAGGTGGCAGCTAACCTAGGAGAAGGAAATCTGTGAATTCAGAACTGTTACAAATGCAACGAGAAACCAATCCATTATACTTGACAAGAAAGCATGGCAATCATATATAATAAAGAGGAAGTTGCAGAGAGTCATGATCATGTACAATTTGAAGAGATGGTATTAAGAAGAAGAATAACACTTAGTAAAAGCAATCCTTCTATTTTTCAAGATATGGGTTAAATAGCATTGTAGATTGGGCATTCTAGACTTTGTTGACAAATCGTCTAAGAGAAGGAAAATTCTAAAAAATCCAAACGGTTTAGAAGGACGCATGATGATTTATATATAATGCGTGGAAATTTATATATATTGCATGGTAATTTATATAAAAGGCATGGTAATTTATATATATTGTATGGTAATTTATATATAATGCATGGTAATTTATATATAATGCATGATAACTTATATAAAAGGCATGGTAATTTATATATATTGCATGGTAATTTATATATAATGCATGGTAATTTATATATAATGCATGATAACTTATATAAAAGGCATGGTAATTTATATATATTGCATGGTAATTTATATATAATGCATGGTAATTTATATATAATGCATGATAACTTATATAAAAGGCATGGTAATTTATATATATTGCATGGTAATTTATATATATTGCATGGTAATTTATATATAATGCATGATAATTTATATATAAGGCATGGTAATTTATATAAAAGTCATATAAGACATGATAATTTGTATATAATGCATGGTAATTTATATATAATGAATGATTATTTATATATAAGGCATGATAATTTATATATAAGGCATGGTAATTTATATAAAAGTCATATAAGACATGATAATTTGTATATAATGCATGGTAATTTATATATAATGAATGATTATATATAAGGCATGATAATTTATATATAAGGCATGGTAATTTATATGTAATGCATGGTAATTTATATAAAAAGCATGGTAATTTATATAAAAACATGGTAATTTATATATAAGGCGTGGTAATTTATATGTAATGCATGTTAATTTATATAAAAAGCATAGTAATTTATATAAAAACATGGTAATTTATATATAAGGCATGGTAATTTATAAGTAATGCATGGTAATTTTTATATAATGCATGATAATTTATATATATATTGCATGGTAATTTATATAAAAAGCATGTTAGTTTATATATAATGCATGGTAATTTATATGTGAGGCATGATAATTTATATAAAAGGCATTGTAATTTATATATACAGCATGGTAATTTATATATATATATATATATATATATATATATATATATATATATATATATATTGCATAGTAATTTATATATAAGGCATGATAATTAATATAAAAGGCATGATGATTTATATATAAGGCATAATAATTTATATATAAAGCATGGTAATTTATATATAATAAAGAAAGTGAAGTTTTGGAGAGTCAAGATTGTCTAGCGCATTAAGAGAGATGTCATTAAAAACAAATTATTAACCTTTCAATGATGAGTTCTTTAAAACTGTTGTTTCAATCTTGATACTGCACCTCCATGTTGTATGTGATGGATTTTTTATTTATTAATCTTACAGATTTTATTACTTAAAATTCCAAATATTTGTCAAGTTATGATCAGTTGAGTTTAACCATTGATTTGTAGATAATCAGTTCTGGATGGTGACTTTTTCTGCTTGTTTTTGCTCTTGAAATATTATAAACTAGCAGCATGACCCGGCGTTGCCCGTGCTTGATTCAAAAATCATACGACTCATACAGCAATCGCTATCACCTGACTTAAAATATTTTGGCCCTTCCTTGCCTTTAAAGGAGTGCCCTTTGCCATGCTGATGTTGCTACATGCCTTACTTCTTGCCTATCTCGCACTGCAAATTTTTTCTAAGCTCTATACTAAACATTAAATCTGTTACGAAAAAAGAACTAAACAAAATGAACACAAAACTTTCAGCTTTAAAAAGGACTTGTAACTGGAAAAACTGAATGAAAAAAGAATGTTAACAACAAATACTTTTTCACACCCAACCCAGTTCTGCGGAATCAGAATCAACGTTGAGTTTAAGTAAGCGAATGAGCCAATTGGAGTAAAGTGCCATGCAAATTTAAATTTTTCCCACTTGTGACGAATGCAGCTATCGATTTTTTTTGCATGCTAGCATGCTAGTTAACATTCATGTCAGTCAGCTGTTGGCTCTCACACTGGCCAATAGAATCTTCCTGCCTATTCGTGGCAGCCAGCTTTCACTCTGGCCAGTAGAAAATGGCCACAAACTACATGAAAACTGCCGTAGATGCATGAAAAAATCGATTATTTCCACTATCGATGGGAGTTGGGAAATGCAAAGTTGGTCTTGGCCTTCCCACTAACTTGGAGCATGTGCATGTCAATTTTAGTGCAAATCTGTCGAAAATTGCGGCCATGCATTCGTTACACACACACACACATCCTGCCTTTTATAGAAAGAGATGACACATGTTTAACTCGACACTCTTTCTCAAAATTGACTTATAAATCAAGTGGACATTTTGTGTCCTACAACACAGAATCCAGTCAAATTAACAGAATTTTATCATATTTTTCCTAATTTTTGTCTCTGAAATGTTAAATAATGCTCATAAAAAAAATAACACTGGCATAAATTTTTTTCACCTTTTTAGTATAAGTTCCCAAATATTAAAACTATCTAAATGTGCAAATTGAAAAAAATTTTACTCCGGAAGATATTTAAACCACTCAGTTCCTTTCATACATTAAATTTCTAGCTACCAAATATCAACTTCTGACATAACTTTCCTTCTATTTACAAGAAAATTATTAGCTAATCCAGTACTCTGATGTTCTTTGGGGCACCAAATTAATTTTTGGCAGTGGAATTCCCAAAAATAGATGGGATATATGCAAAAAGCCAAGCTCTGTTGGGAAATTTTAGATTGTCACTGCGAACCAGTATTTCGTAACTGAAAAATGTGAAACCAGTTTCTTTTAATTAGAAAATGTGAAACCATTGCTTTTTAATTAGAAAATGTGAAACCAATGTTTTTTTACTTAGAAAATAGGGAAATCAGAGTTTTTTAAGTAGAAAATGGGAAACCAGTGGGTTTTTTTTAATTAGAGAATGTGAAAGTTTTGTTTTAATCTTCCTCTTGAGTACAAATATAATTAATCTTCTATGTGCTGTGTCCCTTCAGGACATTGGCAGTTATGGCTCTCCACAATGTCCTGTCCTTTTGTAGCTCTTAATGAATTTTGTTTTTTTGTTATCATTCATAAACCTTGTTCCACCATCCATTTACTCAAGCTCACTATGTTATGCATTGTTTTCCTCTGACCTTCTTGCATTCAATCTACCCTGTGAGTATCAAATATAATTATTTGCTATATTTTTTGTACTTTTTTGTCTCTGACCTTTCAACTTCAAATAATGCTAACAAAAAATGTCCTTCTAGAGTAAGTTTCCAAATATTAAAACAATTTAAATCTTCAAAATGTAAGAAAACCAGTGTTTCTTAATTAAAAAAATCTAAAACCAATATTTTTTAATTAGAAAATGCAAAACCAGTGTTTTTTAGAAAATGTGAAACCAGTATTTTTAATTAGAAAATGTGAAACCAATGTTTTTTAATTAGAAAGTGTGAAAATATTAAAACAATTTAAATCTACAAAATGTAAGAAAATTATTCTCGGGAAAAGATTTAAAAATATACTCGATTCTTTTCATACATTAAATTGATTGTTACCTGCTTTTGGCACAGTGTACCAGGCACCAAATATAAGTTTTATCCAACTTTCCCTGTATTTATCAGAAAATCATGATCTAGACCTATGTCTTTGGGCATTCTAGATTCTTTTGTGGCACTGAAAATCACCATCGACTGTCAAAGAAGTGAACATTAATGTAAAAAAAACTTTTATTGCATCTTATCAGGCTAAGCTCTTCTCAGAGAAATTGGATTGCTCCACATGGCTCTTTCATATGATAATTGTTTTGACAAGAACACAGATTACACAATGGGAAATCAAAGAGAACTGGTAGAAGAAGAGTCTCAGACTGGAATAATGAGAATGGAAAAGTCTGCAAATTGGCCAGCAAAATAGGGTAGGAATTCTGGAGAATGTAAATTCTGAAGGCTGGGCAGAGAAAATAGATCTGGTGGAGCTATTCATGTTGATCAATAATTCAAAAATGAATGGATTTAATCTAAGTACAATTCCATCATGTTACTAAAGAGCAACTCAGTGCTTTAAAACATTAGATTGGATGTGAGTGGATTGATAGTTCAATTTCCACTATACGGTAAAATACTTTATTTGCTACATTTTGTATATATATATATATATATGTGTGTGTGTGTGTGTGTGTGTGTGTGTGTGTGTGTGTGTGTGCGTGTGTGGAAACAGTTTGAATTAAATAATATGAGCAGACAATCATTTTATCTCAATGAATTTTCAGAGCAGTAAATTGATTCAATATCCTGTTACTTTAGCTAAATGATTTATTGATTTGTCTTTTACAGCTTATCAACCCTTTACAGGTTATTTAAAGCCAGAAAATATTTTTAGATTATAAGATTTTTTTTTAGATAATAATGATTTACTGATATCAAGTCCAACTAATTAATCCATAGCTAGGGGAAGAAGAGGTGGATTCATACCTTTCCCAAGGGAATTTGCGCATAGGTGAATATTATGAACCCCAACTGGAAATGAAAATTGGCTTTTGATTTCCAATTCCAAACTGTTAGCCATTAAACCATCAAGCTTATAGCACCAGGGATTCTCAAGCAGTCACCCATTTAGGTACTGACTAAGCTTGATGTTGGTCAATTTTGGTGATCGTATTAGAACTGGTATTTCAACGTGATATGATCATAAACCATTTAGCGAAATCAGAATGGTATGCTAATTCCTGATATCCATAAGTCTATCATACTCCATTCTTTATTAAATTTTGTTTGCTTTTTTTTTCATCTTATTTTTACTTCTTGCTTGCACCTACTTGCAGTCATAAATGTAATGTTCTTAATTTATGCAAATTTCTTAAATAAAATGTGTATGCATGTAAAGTTTCCTCTTTAATTGTGAAGTTCTCTGTAGCCTAATGTTCAAAGCATGCTGAATAATTCAGTGGTTTCTCCTGCAAAGAGAGTCTCAGGTTTGAATTCTGCTGGAGGGCACATTTATTTTATTGTTTTCTTGAGAGTGCAGGTTGGTAGATGAAATAAACACTGTTTAAATAAATTTGAGTGTCTACTCTTATATATATATATATATATATATATATATATATATATATATATATATATTAAGACATTTTTATGTTATACATTCTTTTTATAGATACAAATATTTAAGTAAAGGCTCTATTTATAATAAACAGTATTAAACAACATTTTCCAGCCTGAATGTCCGAGAAATTTTCATAGAAAATATTCGTCCTCCGACAGGATTCAAACCTGTATCCTACACGGAACCGTCAATTAGCTTGACGTGCCTTTACCGATTTGGCTACAAAGGAGCGTTCGGTTAGCAAGGTCGAATTTACTGTATTTAAACTTCAATCTTCCATGAATCTCTCATGTTCATTCATTCTGGCACCTATTGAATATGTTAGTTTGTTGTTGTTGTTTCCACCTCCCAAGCAAGGTGATAATGTCACTAGAATGCAGGGGGTCTACAGGGAGTGAAAAAGAATGAGAATAAGAATGGAAAGTGTTAACTATGCTGACTCCTACCTAGGATTGAACTCACTATCCTTGGTTAACTAATTAGACTCTTATTCCTCAGCTTAATGAATGTGTTTTATGTGTTTTATGGATGTGTTTACTTTTTTGTGGGAATTAAAGTTAAAGATTAGCAAATCTTTTTTTAAAACAGTTTTTCAGGAGCTGTTATAAATCTTCCAAGTACTGATAAGGAGTTTCCTTCCTAATCTTTTGTATAAGTTAATGTGGAAAGTCAACATTTTAATTATATCCTTATTTTCCCTTCTAATAACATGTGCTATCTATTTTACTTGTTGCAACTACTGGAAGTTTTCAAATGAAGAGGTTTTTGTTAGTTGGTAAAGCTCTTTGTGATTTTGTAGCACCATTCTATTGGGTTTGATGAAGGACTGTCTTCTCTAAGACATGAAGAATCTTTTCACTGGAAGCCATTTTCCATCATTGATCTGAAAAAATGGTTGTTTATAGTTGATATTTAGATATTTCTGAATATGTTGAACCCTAGTCCTGGGTATGACAATAAACTACATCTGGTTATAAGGCTGCTGATTAAGAGATTGGAGATTTTCAGAGTGTGAAACAACTTCTGAATTGCTATTGTTCCCAGGATCACCTTATAAGGGCCACAGCTATAGGCAAATAGTGAAACCCTCTCCCAAAAAACAATATGCTATCAATGTATAAAAATACATTTTTGTAGTAAAAATACCAGCAATTTATTTTTATATAAACGTACCAACAATAACTATTCATAGTAAAATGACCAAAAGTAAATTTCATCCGTAGATGAAGGTAGATAATTGCAATTATTTAACATTAAATATATATTGCATTGAATAAATCTTAGTCGTTGTCATTTGGTTAAAAAAATCAACCAACTGAGTTGAGTAAAGTCAGCGAGTTGATTATCAAGCATGACATACATATGAGAGTCTACACCTGACAAGACTATTTGTGATTTTGCAATGCCAGTATATAGGTTGGGATAAAGTAGTGTCTGATAAAATGGCTGTATATAGATGAGAGTTTAGACATTTCTGAATGAGTTATTCATCATGCATTACATCCATGTGAGAGTCTAGATCTGAGAAGACTATTTGTGATTTTGAAGTGCCAGTCTATACGATGAGATAAAGTATTCTCTGATAAAATGGCTGTATATAGTTGATAGTTTAGACAATTCTGAATGAGTTGTTCATCATGCATGACATCCATGTGAGAGTCTAGATCTGAGAAGACTAATTGTGATTTTGAAGTGCAAGTCTATAGGATCAGATAAAGTATTCTCTGATAAAATGGCTGTATATAGTTGATAGTTTAGACAATTCTGAATGAGTTGTTCATCATGCATTACATCCATGTGAGAGTCTAGATCTGAGAAGACTATTTGTGATTTTGAAGTGCCAGTCTATAGGGTCGGATAAAGTATAGTCTGATAAAATGCCTGTATATAGATGATAGTTTAGATATATCTGAATGAGTTGTTCATCATGCATTACATCCATGTGAGAGTCGAGATCTGAGAAGACTATTTGTGATTTTGAAGAGCCAGTTTATCGGGTCGGATAAAGTATTCTCTGATAAAATGGCTGTATACAGATGATAGTTTAGATATATCTGAATGAGTTGATCATCATGCATTACATCCATGTGAGAGTCTAGAGCTGAGAAAACTATTTGTGATTTTGAAGTGCAAGTCTATAGGATCAGATAAAGTATTCTCTGATAAAATGGCTGTATATAGATGATAGTTTAGACATTTCTGAATGAGTTGTTCATCATGCATTACACCCATGTGAGAGTCTACACCTGACAAGACTATTTGTGATTTTGCAATGCCAGTATATAGTTTGGGATAAAGTAGTCTGATAAAATGGCTGTATATAGATGAGAGTTTAGACATTTCTGAATGAGTTGTTCATCATGCATTACATCCATGTGAGAGTTTAGATCTGAGGAGACTATTTGTGATTTTGAAGTGCAAGTCTATAGGGTCGGATAAAGTATTCTCTGATAAAATGAGTGTATATAGATGATAGTTTAGACATTTCTGAATGAGTTGTTCATCATGCATGACATCCATGTGAGAGTCTAGATCTGAGAAGACTATTTGTGATTTTGAAGTGCCAGTCTATAGGGTCGGATAAAGTATTCTCTGATAAAATGGCTGTATATAGATGATAGTTTAGATATATCTGAATGAGTTGTTCATCATGCATTACATCCATGTGAGAGTCTAGATCTGAGGAGACTATTTGTGATTTTGAATTGCCAGTCTATAGGGTCGGATAAAGTATTCTCTGATAAAATGAGTGTATATAGATGATAGTTTAGACATTTCTGAATGTGTAGTTCATCATGCATGACATCGATGTGCGAAACTAGACCTGAGGAGACTATTTGTGATTTTGAATTGCCAGTCTATAGGGTCGGATATAGTATTGTCTGATAAAATGAGTGTATATAGATGATAGTTTAGACATTTCTGAATGAGTTGTTCATCATGCATTACATCCATGTGAGAGTCTAGATCTGAGGAGACTATTTGTGATTTTGAATTGCCAGTCTATAGGGTCGGATAAAGTATTCTCTGATAAAATGAGTGTATATAGATGATAGTTTAGACATTTCTGAATGTGTTGTTCATCATGCATGACATCGATGTGCGAAACTAGACCTGAGGAGACTATTTGTGATTTTGAATTGCCAGTCTATAGGGTCGGATAAAGTATTCTCTGATAAAATGAGTGTATATAGATGATAGTTTAGACATTTCTGAATGATTTGTTCGTCATGCATGATGTACATGTGAGAGTCTAGACCTGTATTAGTGTTGTTAGATTTTAGATCAGTCCACTAAAATAACAGAGTATTTTTAGTATATATATATATATATATATATATATATATATATATATATAGAGAGAGAGAGAGAGAGAGAGAGAGATAATATTTGTAGTCAAAATATGTATAAATTTCCAAGAGGATAAAATCCAGGTAGAGCTCTATGTACAAGACAGTGCTAGAATATAACATAAAAGGCTGAAACTCTAATATTTCATGGTTATAATTTATTATATTGGAATCGTAATCACGATCCATTTCTGATGGTCTGATTAACTGGATCATGATTACAATTCCAATGTAATAAATTATACCCATGAAATATTAGAGTTTTCAGCCTTTTATATTATATATATATATATATATATATATATATATATATATATATATATATATATATATATATATATATATATATATATATATATATATACATATATATATATATATATATATATATATATATACATATACATATACATATATATATATATATATATATATACATATACATATACATATATATATATATATATATATATACATATACATATACATATATATATATATATATATATATATATATATATACATATATATATATATACATATATATATATATATATATATGTACATACAGACACCGATCCAGTGATATACATATCTTAGAGCCTATTTTGCATGTTTTTACATATATCTACGTATATAAATACTTATACATATATATGTGTATACATTTATATACACAAACACACATTATACAGCATTTTTTCATATGTATTCTTGTACCCATATATACATACATATTTCCAATATATACATATATATATATATATATATATACATAAATATACACATGTATATGTTCTCCCTTGTATATAACCACACACATACGTACGCAGATAGATAGATCCAAACGAACTTAGATAGATAGTTCAATAGATAGATAGAGAGATATCTAGATCAAAAAAAATTGCAATAGCGAGATCAGCAGCAAAACGCAGCAAAAATGAAAATAACACTGACATCTCATTTTAACAGATATACAGTGTGCGATGGATAAATTGTCGTCTAAACACAGCAAAAATGAAAATAACACTGACATCTCATTTTAACAGATATACAGTGTGCGATGGATAAATTGTCGTCTAAACGCAGCAAAAATGAAAATAACACTGACATCTCATTTTAACAGATATATTTACCAAAATTACACAAAAAATAACTTGAAATACTAAAGAGTAAATTTATTAAAAAAAATCACCATTAGTTTCAACTATGGCTTCCAGAAGACTTCAGAATCTCCTGCAAGTCTTCTGGACGGTCTCCTTGTTTAAGTTGGTAAATGCTGTCATAATCCTTGCCTTCAGTTTATCTTTGATGTTACAAGGAGTTTTTTTGGTCACTCACTCCACTGGGCTCCACACAAAATAATCAAGGGTGTTGCACTCTGGGGAGTTAGGTAGCCAGATGTAAGGGGTCATGTGGCTGCAGAAATTGTCTGACAGCTATGACTAGGTTCTCCTGATTGTGTGACATGGTGCAGAGTCCTGTTGCCAGACATAGGGTCTTCCAGATGCCACACTTTTGACGCAGGGAAGCATTATCTCCTCAAGGCACTTGATATAGGGCTCCGTGTTGTGTCTGAAGGCCTCATCAACAAATTCATTTGTTCTTTTCTTATCAGAATGATCAGAGTGATTTTTCCAAGTTGTCATACCTTCGTAATCACCATTAGACTCATCCGACTCTTTCTGAATTCTCTGTACTGTCCTCAGATTGACACTCAAACACTCTGAAATGTTCATATTAGAGCTTCCAATACAAATGCTAAGCAGTGCAGTATGCCATTTCCAAATTTCTGGCAGAATGAATTGAGTCATGGTTTCCTTTTTTCTTACAGACAGTGCCCAACTGACCCTACTACACTGTGCAGTCAACAAAATCAAAAACAAACAATTGGCATGTACAAAATTAAAATATAAAATGGCGACAATTTACCCATCGCACTCTGTATAAAAGGCATTTTCAATCTGTATTAGATATGAACTGGTAGTTATAAAATGTTTTTAAATATTATTTTATTATTGTATATTAATGCAACTTTATTGACAACATTTACTGGATTAAAATATTAATTAATTACTATAATCATTATAAGTCAGCTGCTATGAAGTTTGGTTCACTATGTTGTAAAAGACAATTTTTCTCTCCAGAATTAATCTTAAATATCTATAAGTCTACCATACATCCCTGCTTAGGATATTGTTGCCACGTATTGTCAGGTACCCTTGCTATTTATCTTAAGGGCCATAATAAAATCCAAAGTAGAATCAGCAATATTATTTGTCCTGATCTGGTAGCTCAGCTTCAGTCACTTTCCCACCACCGTAAGTTTGCCTCTCTGTGTCTTTTCTACAAATTGTTCAGATGTGGTACTGAGACTTCACTGTGGTACTGAGACTTTTTCTAATTTATGTGTACTACTAAACTGTCATCGAGATCTCATCAGTTTATAGTTGAGCTGGCTAAATGTAACTGTAAGTTCTATGCTGAGATTTTTTTTCTTTCACTTCTCATTTGTGGAACACCCTTCCAGCTCCATGCTTTCATGCCAACTTTAATCTGTAAGAATTTAAATGTAATGCCAATCACTATCTACTTTCCTGATCTCTCTTTTCTCTTTCAACTCATTATTAATGTTTCTGTTCTTAATTCTTCTAAACCCTGTGCCTTAGTGGCTTTACTGTCTTGCGTGGGGGTGATACCGAAAAAAAAAAAATTAAATATAACTTTTTTTTTTCCTATATCTGATTTATTTTTTACCAAGCTAAAATTTATGACATAATTGTTTGTCTATTTGCATTTATCTGTTTGTGTGGTTAAAATTAGGTTTTTTAATTCTATAACTAAATTTGAAAGGTAGTAAAAACTTGTACCTTGAATTAAAAATTATACTTTATAGAAATCTATATTTCTGAGATGAGGTATTATGTACAGTATTTACATTATTCGGACTATTGTCCTCATATTTGTCGCCATATTTATCACAATGTTTCGTTGTACGCTCCGGCCTTCTTCAGGTGGTTGGAATTTCAAACTGAACTGAACCCTTTTTCGAACTGAACCCTTTATTTCGATCACTGGGGTAGACTGTTCTAGTTCCACGTGCCATGTTTGATGGATGTCAGTTATCTCCTCTGAAAGTTCTCCACTGCCTTAACCGGGTATTGAACTCACACCCTTGAGGACATCTGGGTATGAATTTCTGGGTATTATAAACCTAATGTTTTCAGCACCCTATTTACCAGTGCTCATATTGCAATTTTGCTGTTATCATTGCATGTTTTTACCAGAGCTCATATTGCAACTTTGTTATCATTGCTTTTCTCTGGCACTCCTTATTACTGGTTCCCATATTGTATTTATTTCTATGCTTGGTCAGCCCAGGAGATTTTTGTGGCCTAGCATATGTGCTGATTTCTTAAGTTTACAAATTTTCCATTGGTGTTCCCTGTCTATGATCTCAACATGATCCCACAGGGGACAGTGATCTCCCTTCTCTCTCCATGTGTGGTCAGCCACACCTGATTTTTCTACTTCCCTCACGTTACAGCTTTCTGGTGTTCTTGAAGCCTTACCTTGAGGGGGCGGCCTGTCTCTCCTTTATATTCCTTTCCGCAGCTGCACGGGATAGCGTACACACAGTCTTTAGTCATGTTCTCCTCTATGGGGGGTCTCACTCAAGAGAGATATCTGCAAAGTGTTGTCAAGCTTTTGAAGGTTGTCCTGATGTTATATGGACCGCAGATCCTTTGTATTTTCTCTGATAACCCCTTCACAGGCAGATTGTTTTCTGAGTGTTGTTGTCCTCCTCCTCCTCTTGTATCCACCTATCCCAGTTTTTGGGGGCTGCTGCCATGTACCCAGGGTAGTTGCTACATTGTAGGGTACTACTTATACTGACCAATTCTTTATCTAACGTCTCTGGGTCGCCACTTATGACTTTTGCTCGGTGTTGTAAGCAACGGACGATCCCTTTCTTTACGCTGTATGGATGGTGGGAGTTGAAATTGAGGTACTGTCTGGTGTATGTTGGTTTACGGTATACGGATGTCTTGAACCCATGCTCTGTTCGAGATATTAGTACATCCAGGAATGGGAGTGTGTTGTTACTCTCTTTCTCCATTGTGAACTGTATCGAAGGTCTTATTGAGTTCACATGGTCCAGTAGAACCTGGACATCTTCCTGGTGTGGCCAGAGTATGAAGGTGCCATCTATGTACCTTAAACATAGAGTTGACTTTAGAGATATAGAATCTAATGCCATTTCCTCAAAGTATTCCATGTATATATTCGCCATTGCTGGTGATAATGGCGAGCCCATTGCTAAGCCCTCATCCTGTCGATATATGTGTGATTCCATTCCGAAGTGTGTTGTTTGTGTACAGAAAGTCAACATCTCATCAGATTATCTATTGGAATACAGGTCCGTTCTTCTAGGGAAGAGTCAGAGGTCTACTGAGAGTGCCTCCTCCGTGGGTACCTTGGTGAACAAACTCACCACGTCCAAGCTCACCATCTGGTTGGATAGGATGGGAGCATCTTTGATTATTTCCACGAAGTGGGCAGAGTTTCGGACATATGAAGGAGACTTTCCGATCAATGGGTCAATTATATCTACAAGGAAGCGACTCAGAGGGTGGCACACAGAGCCTTGGCAACTAACAATCGGCCTGAGCCGAATACCGTCTTTGTGAATCTTAGGGAGACTGTATATGTGAGGTAGATTGGTGTAACGCTGCGATAACTGCCTGTACGTCTTGGGTGCGAAGTGATCCTTGTTCTTGATTAGGATCTGTGACAGTTTGCATTCCGTTTTCATAGTAGGATCCTTTTTCACTTTGCTGTAGCTACCACTGCTAATGAGGTCTTCCAGTTTTCTTGTATACTCTGATTTGTCCATCACTACAGTCGCATTACCTTTGTCAGCCGGTAGTATGATGATGTTTTCGTTCCTCTGTAGGGATCCAATCGCCAGCCTCTCCAGTTTTGTTATGTTAGACCTGGGCAGCTTGGCTCTCTCCAAGGCCTGTCTTACCTTCCATCTCAGTTCATCTGCCTGAGCCTGAGGGATGTTCAAGGCCACCTCCTCGACTCTGGCAATGATGTTCAAGTATGGCACCCGCCTGATGGTTGTGGCGAAGTTGAGATCCTTATTCAATACTGACTCTTCAGAGGCACTCAGCTGATATTGGCTTATGTTGACTACTGCTTTCACTGGAGGGTGATGGACCTTGTGCGTCACCTTCTGATCTTTCAATCTATTTAATTTTTGCACTTGGCAAGCCTTGACTACATCAAATTCATGTCTGAAGGATTTATCCAGGTCATTATGGATCCTTCTCTGGTCTTCTTCATTAGTAATTCTGTTGAAGAAATCCTTGAGCGTCTGGGAGATATGAGCTTGTAGTCAATGTTTTATCCAACGATTGTACTGGATTCTCTCTCGGACAAGGGCGTGTCCTGCTTTCTCTGTGACCCGACGAGCTCTCCTTGAATTGATAGGAAGTCTTGGTGCCAAGCCTGAAGGGATGAGTTGTAGGTCTCTGCATCGGTGTAGGAATGTCAGATGGTTCGATATTTGTGCCAGTTTCTGGTAGGATTTCTCAATTTGTCTCCATATTTTTGGTATATCGGGTCCGTACTGATCCTTCAGAGTCTGTCTATATTTCTGAGATGAGGTATTATGTACAGTATTTACATTATTCGGACTATTGTCCTCATCTTTGTCGTCATATTTATCACAACGTTTCGGCCATTGTACGCTCCGGCCTTCTTCAGGTGGTTGGAATTTCGAACTGAACCCTTTATTTCGATCACTGGGGTAGACTGTTCTAGTTCCAATGAGGACAATTGTCTGAATAATGTAAATACTGTATATATATATATATATATATATATATATAGTATATTTCTGCATATAAGAAGACTGTTAAATCGCAAAAATCAACTGTTGTAATGGAATGTCCCACTCTCCCTATCGCCTATTGTGGACCGACTATATCAGTAGATATATATAGTGTGCACAGGATATATGTGGCAGACTTACTTTGGGAATTACTATCCTGCTAACTGATTCCCTGTCTTTCAGTAGTGTATTCTCTTTTACAATAAACTTCTCTTTCTTTCATCTACACCCGTGTTGCTGTTCCTTTCACTTGAGTACCACCTTTGTCTGTTTGTAACCTTCTTTAAGGCTACAACATCAACCTTAAAAATTGGGTGGGGGTTATTTTATACTACAATGCTAAAAAAAAGAAATCCTAAATTCTGAGTGATGTTTGTTGATAGGCTAATCTCATTCTCAGTGTGATAACTGATAACCAATAACGTACATGAAAAGATTCATATTATCAAATAAACTGATAATAAAAATAATACAACCATTTCTACCTCATATATTACAGGTATGACTTCATAATAAATTGCCTATTCAAAGAATAATTCCATATTGATGAAATCAACTTGTATCCATGCAACCTCAGCTGAGAAAATGTAAACATTGAATTATGATTCTGTTCACGACAATGGAATGTACTATTATTGTACATTATCATACTGTTATTAACAGTATTTTGTGATTGTTGATGAAGTATAAGTAAATGGCCATTAGTACACCAGGCTGTTCATAACTGTTTAGGAAAAGATGAGGAAGAAGAAGAATCAGTATTTGGAAGAGAACATGTGATGAAACATAAACAAAACAATAGTAACGTGTGTAGGAAAAACATGATACAGAATCAGTTTCATTATTTCATTTATTTTGTATTTCTAAAGATACAATAAATAACAACATTTCCAAATACAACATCTTTATATAATCAATAAGCAGTCATTTTATACTACAGGTATAGGATAAATTCATGAAAATTTTTTTGACCTCATCTTATCTAAAAGTTGCCTTATACACAGAAATATACAGTATATTAAAAATCATCTCAATATAACTGATATCCTCCTGGTGTCAGTTCAAACTGACACCTTTTTTTACCATTCATCTAAATTCTAATTCTAATTTATATTGGAAAGTGAAAAATTTACTGAAATATACTGAAAATTTTCAAAGTTTTCACCTGAGATCAAGGAAATGCAAAATTTAACCAAAATAATCAAAAAATATTTAAAAAAAAAATAAAATAAAAATTTTATAGAAATATGTTGAAAAATTTCCAAGTTATCATTTTAAATAAAGAAAAAACTATGAACTTTAAGTAAAACAACAATATATGTTAAAGAAATCATCACTTAAATGAATAGCCTTCTTGTTTCAGGCTACAGCCACATCACATTCAAACACTAGTTCCTGTATGATTACCAAAGTTAAGCAATGTCAAGCCTGATCAGTACCTAGATGGGTGACCACTTGGGAATACCAGGTGCTGTAAACTTGGATGTGTGGGTGATGTAAATGATAATTGGCTCTGAATTGTTAATTGGAAAGCTGAGTTCCAATTCCAGTTAGATTCATTATATTCACTTATGTGCAAATACCTTTGGGAAAGGTATGAATCTACCTCTTCTCCCCACAGCTACAGGTTAATTAGTAAGCTTGTATCACTGAAACATTATTATCCCACAAAATAAAATTCTTACAATCTAAAAAGTATTTTCTGGACGTAAATAACTTGAAAAGGGTTGGTAAGTTGTAGAAAACAAATCAATCAGTACTTGTATCAGTCTAAACTAACATCATCTTCTTTTCCATATATCTAAATTGTAATTAAAACTATAATTTTCGAAAGTGAAAATTTCACTGAAATATATTGTAAAATTTTCAAGTTTTCATCAGACTTCAAAAAAATGCAAACTTAAATCATACTGGTCAAATATATTTGGAAAAAGAAAAGTGACAGTTTAAACTGACAGCAGGAGAAAATGGTTGAAAGAGTAAAGTTAATGTTGTATGTCCTAAGATTAAAAAGATTAAAAGTAAGAACAACATGAATGGAGATGAAGATTTGAACAATGTTTCCAGAATATTGCAATGTTTATTCAGGGCTTCACTTATTACATATCCCCTGATGACAATTGAAGCTGATGCTTTCTTTTTTTTCCATATATATATGCAATTACAATATATCCATTTATATATATATATATATATATATATATATATATATATATATATATATATACATATATATATATAATCTTTACATATATATGTATAATTACAGTATCTTTCTATGTATATGTGCAATTATAATATAATCTTTCCATATATATAGTCAATTATAATGTAAGCTTTATATCTATATCTATATATATATATATATAATGTGTGTGTAATTGTAATATAATCTTTACATATATATAATTATAATCTTTATATATTAGGTTGGTGCAAAAATAATTTCGTTTTCTAATATATGTTACTATGTGAGAAAACGAAATTATTTTTGCACCAACCTAATATATAAAGAAATATAGTCTTAAGGTGTGCTATATTTATGGAATAAAGTGCTCAATATCAGAGATAGAGCGTGTGTAAATATAAAAGTGAACATAGAAGTCAACACTTAGAGGCGACAGTCTGTTTCATGCTATATGCAATCGTCAGGCCACGTGTGCTGTTATTTTTCTCGGCTATTTATATATATATAAATAGCCGAGAAAAATAACATTAAATTGACATATTTTTGACATTTTCCTATTGTTTTGGTTTGTGCTAGTGAGAAAAAAAAATGAAATGCCACTCTTTCTACATAGAGTGTAAGGCTGGAAAATAGGTCAGCTGAAATGTGGAGCACTGCACCTTGGATCTGCACTTGCTACTTGGGTGATCATCATGTTTTTATGCAGAAAAAGTGGCATGATTGAAAAATGACCCTGCTGTCGAAAAATCTCACAACAAAAAACAGTTGAAAAAATCTGGTTTATTCATGTGATTTGACAATGAGATGTAGATGCAGGTACTAAATTTTCTCAATGGGGAAAGTGAAGAGTATCAGACTAGATTCCCTTTTCATAGTACTCATGTGGATAAACATCTAACTGGCAAAACGGTTCCTCTTTTATAGAGCTGGAAGTCATCCTTCCTGACAGCATAATTAGGTGCCATAAATCCAACCTCCCAGCCCATACTTGTCCCAAACCAAAATATTTTGATCCAGACTGCTCAGAGACTGATTCATTTTCTACAGCTTATCAACCTTTTGCAGGTGATTTAAAACCAGGAAATATTTTTAGATTGTAAGAATTTTTTTTTTTGAGATGATAATGATTTAGTGATACATGTCTTATTAATTAACCCATAGATGGAGGCAGAAAAGTTAGATTCATACCTTTGCCAAAGCTATTTGTGTGTAAGTGAATATAATGAACACAACCAGAATTGGAACTTAGCTCTCTGATTAACAATTCCATACCATTAGCCATTACACCTCCATCAACATATCCAAGCTTACAGCACCTGGTATTCCCAAGTGGTCACTCATCTAGGTACTGACCAAGCTTGATGTTGCTTAACATTGGTGATCATATGGAAACTGATGTTTCAACATGATATAACCATAAGCTTTGATTGAAGATAGATAAGTGTTTGCCCCAAGGGCTTTGAGCTGTCGTACCCTATTAATGTGTCATTCTTCAACCCCTTGTTAGATTAATGGGCATTATCAGATATCATTAGAAATGTTATGAGAGTAATAAAATCACAAAAATGATAGTCATTGTAACTCTTCAAATGATAATGCTCATCATTATTTACATTATTTATATTTGGACTATTATACTCATCTTTGTTGTTATCACAACGTTTCGGTTGTCATGACTTCTGGTCTTCATCAAATATATATTGATCTGGGTAACCTAGAGGGAATTCCGAACTGAACCCTTCATTTAACTGAACGAGTACAGTATACTCTCATTTTAGTACAGTATACTCTACAGTCTATTCTTGTAGATTAAATAAAGGCTTCAGTTTGGAATTCTTTGTCTGGTTACATGGACTAATAAAGGCTGGAGGGCACAACAGTCAAGTTTAAGCATCTAATAATCCTTTTTCTTTTTCTTTCAAATTTAACAACTTAAGTCTTTGGCAATTTCAACCATGGAAAGATTAACAATGAAACAACATGTTAAAGTTATCAAAGCCTATTACGAAAATGGACATTCAAACAAAAATGCTTTTCACACACTTTATGATCTTTTGGGTCAATATAATCAACCAACCGAGAGTGTAATTGGAAATGATGCAACAATTGTTGTGGAGAGGTTCAATTCCTGCATGTAATGACAAATAGAGCTGTCAGTATTTTGGGCCACATTCTTGTGCACTGCAGTAATGTTTTCAACTGAATGGCGTAAATGTGCACGCATTGGTGTTTTGTTTCTTCCATCAACCCAATTTAGTTGAATTTATGAACAATTTTCCCAAATGCACTCTTGAAACTTTAACATGTGGTTCCCATGGTTGAAATTAGCAAAGACTTAAGTTGTTAAATCTGAAAGAAAACAAAAAAAATCATTAGTCACTTAACCTTAATTCACATTTAAAATTGGTCCAAGTTATTCGAACACCCTTTCAAAGACTACATCTACAGCCAGATATGAAAACGAAATTAATAACACTTAAAAACAAACCCCTTTGAAAATGTCTGAAGAAGTGGTTGAAAATACTTGGGAAAATACAGATAATTTTTACATTCCTTTACTCTAAACAAAGAGAAAAAAGTAAGAATTTTGAAAAGAACTCAAAATATTCATCAAATTTTCCTTGTCTGTCATATTAAATGAAACATTTTTAAAGGAAAGGTTACTATATTTGCTGACAGCAGGCAGTATAAGTTTGGTAATGATGTATAAATACATATTGAAAACATAAATGCATCTTGAAAACATATTTATCAACAACAGGCAATATATGTTTGGTGAAGACGTATAAATATATCTTGAAAACATATTTGTCGACACCAGGCAATATATGTTTGGTAAAGACATATAAATACATATGGAAAACATATATATTAGTTGACCACATGCACTATAGATTTCATAGAGATGTATAAATATATCTTGAAAACATATTTGTCAACTGCAGGCAATATATGCTCAGTAAAGAAGTATAAATATATCTTGAAAACATATGTTTGTCGATAGCAAGCAATATATGTTTGTTAAAGTTGTATAACTATCCCTTGAAAACATATATGTATTGGCAGCAGGCAATATATATTTGGTAAAGATCTCTACCTATAAAAGGCAGGATGTGTGTGTGTGTAACAAATGCACGGCTGCAATTTTCAACGGATTTGTACCAAAATTTACATGCACATGCTCCAACGCTGGACCATGCTGCTAGTGTATAAATATATCTTGAAAACATATTTTTGTTGACAGCAGGCAATACATGTTGTGTAAAGATGCATAAATACATCTTGAAAACTTTTTTTGAAAAAAAATATTACCAGAAATAACTTTTTTGAAAAAAAATTATAGCAATAAAAATCTTGTTGGCATTAAATAACCCATTGAGGTTGATATGCCATAAAACAAACCAAACCAAATCAGTATTAACTTTAGAAATTAAAATAAAAATCTAGTATTAATTCTAGGTTTCTTAATATCTCGTACGAATTATTGGCTTCTACATCTAACTCACTAATGCTCACCATTCCATTTTTATCATAAAATATATCCCAGTATATAAAATAATAGTCATATTGAATTTATAAGAATGACTGACAGTAAAACCTGTCTTTGACCAGGTCTTTCATTAATGGGAATTTTTACTGTTCAATTGGAGCAGTTTAAAATCAACCCACCTGAAAATCAATTTTAGTAACATTTGGGTGCAACTGACGCACATCCTCAAATTTGGGGTTAACAATTTGAATGTGGGGCCCTGTATAATAAATAATATTATTGTAATAATTTAAACTATTTATTTTTATTAATTTTTTTATGAAAGATATATATCCAAGAACAGATAGTAAATAGTAAAACGTTGCTGAGAGTTATAATGGAAAGGAAATAGTGGACAGACATTGTTGCCAACAATTTGCACTCAAAACCAGCACTGAAGAATTATCTATCAAACAAAAAAAATTTCATTGAAATCAGATGAAAATTGTGGAAATGCATAAACAACACCCGATCACACACACATTTTGAGAATTATAGATGTAAGATTTCATTTTGTTTTTTACAGTTTATCAACCCTTTTTTGGCTTATTTAAAGCCAAAACATATTTTTGATTATAATAATTCTTTTCTTTATAAGGGAATATTGCATTAATTTTTTTTTGATAATAGTTATGATTTTTTTCCAAATGCCAGTCCTAATATTTAACCCATATCTGGGGGTAGGAAATTGATTCATAACATTCCCAAGGGTTTTTGTGTATAGGTGGATGTAAGAAATCCAAGTGGAATCATCATTATCTTATCATGTTTCGACTGTTGTGCCTTCTGGCCATCATTATGTGACAATCCAGGTAACCTTCAGGTTATTTTGTACTGAACCCTTTATTTAATTTATGGGAGTAGATTGTTCTCATTCCACTGTCCATGCCTAGGGATATTTCATCTTTTATTTTTAGTACTGCTCAGTTATTCACTCATCCAATTTCCTATGAGTTCAAGTACACACTACCCATTCCAGGAAGTGAACCCACGATGACTATGTCACTAAATTCACAAACTAATGCATTAATTCACTAAATTACTGTCCTGTGAGAATTTGGAGCCTTAAACCAATCATCCACATTAACTACTCATTCCAGGAATTAAACTTAAAAAATATCAATGTTCTGATATCCTACCTGTTGATTTCTTACACTCAACAATAATAAATCTTCAAAACGCCAAATTTTTCCAACATCAATTATTAGTCATGATATTTAGATAAAAGAAAAAAGAAAGAGAAAAGAAAGGAAGTCAACCATAGTCGGGATCATTGAGTCAATGTGAATGATCCTTTTCTTTGCTGTATAACATGTGCTTTGCCAGGGCCACATTCAGCTTTGAATTCAGTTTTTCTTCTCCTAAACCAGATGCCATCCAAGGCTACAGAACCCGGTCTGTCCTGCTATTTACCCATAGCTGGGAGGAGGGGAGCAAAGATAGATTCATACCTTTTCCAAGTGAAGTGAATGCAATGAACTTGACTGGAATTCAAACTCAGCTGATTCCTCAATCCAAACTGCAGTAGATAAAAACTTTATATGTACTCCTTATTTCTGTCTGAATTTCTAGGATGAGGAATTATCATTATTTACATTTCGTATAACATTCTCATCATGATTATCACATTTTTGTCATTGTGTTCTCCAACCCTCTTCAGGTGTCTGTCAATCTGGATAACCTTCAGGGACTAGACACTTTATTTGTTCTCGAGCAGTAATTCTCAACTTCTGTGCTGCAGCAAATCAGTGTGCCACAATATATTGTCACAGCATACCTATATATATATATACATGTGTAGGAAGTAGTAATGATACACTGTCAGTATTTGAATAAGTAAACAAGTACAGAGCAACCTTGATTCTCGACCATAATTTGTTCTCAAAGTCTGTTCTAAAATGGAAGTGTCTGAGAACCGAATGAAAGGGACAATGAAGAGAAAAAAAGGCACAGTACGATAAAATTGGAAAAGAAAAGCACACCACAGCACACAAATGTAAACAACATGGTGGTCAACTCAGAAATGATTCCATTTGGTTTAGCTCGGTTCGGCAATGTTGTTCGAGAACCAAAATTTTGTTTA